>JAEQML010064009.1:0-22479 GCA_016904865.1 Pissodes strobi | reverse complement strand
CAGCGGCCGAAGTGGAGGGGATTGTCGCTGGCGACACGTCGAAGCTCTGAGAGCGGGGCTTAACGCGACATGTTATGAGCTATAAGGAGATAGGTAGGATACCCCTTTCGCAGTCTATTGGATTCATACGACGAGGATTTCTCGCGCCCGCTTCGGGACATCGAAGATTTAATTTTATCAGAAATGGATTTAGAAAAGCGTAATTGAATAATTTAATTCGGCCGGAATATGAAAAAATGTCCGGGAAACCTGGAGACCGAAGACAATTACGAATTACAGATGGGACGATTTTAAGACGACGAGACAGCTGTACAGAGAAGCTTTAGGTAAACCATTAAGTATCTTAAGGCAATTCATTATAAATAAATAAATATGATTAGGACATAAATGTGGGATTTTTATATTGTCGTCTAGAGGTAATTGATAAATATTAGGTGAATGGGTTCAATAGAAAGACTCGGATAAACGATTAGAAGTAGATTTAATAAGTAATTAATCACTGATACCCTGGCTTATGATCTATTAACAGTAGTTGTTGGATTAACACAATATTTAGTTTCTAATAATTAGGAATTGCGTCACTACTCTTTTGTTACGCATTTAGGTACATCACTTGTACACTTCGCGTTATTCCGTAAATCGTCGTAAATGTCCTCACTAAATTATACACTTATTTATTAGGCCGTTTCTTAGGAAAAAGCGTCTCTAGCATTCGACTTTCATTCCGAGAAACGTACCCGAAAATGGCGATCATCTGGCCCTCTATTCTTGACCGTTCGTATCTCTCAAGGTTACTCGAATTGCCGCTTAGTTCGAATGATTATTTTAACTTGAGATTCTTGATCATTCGTTTGACAAAAGAGTACTCGCGTTTAACAACGATTGGATTTTCTTGCTCGCATATGCCGATAGTGTTCGTTGTTCGTACTTATGTAATAATAACTTAACAGTTGAACTAAACCGAAGCCGAAGAGTGAGAATAAGAACGAATGAACGAAATAGCCAAGGCTTTTCGCACCGACAGACAGAGAGGAAAAACCCGGCCTATACAACTGCTTTGTGTTATCTTGTTTTGAGCTTATTTTTATTAATATTTCGATTTTTATTAAAAAATAGTTTTTAGGAAAAACTGTTTTGTGCTGTTTTGTTTTAAGTTTATTTTTCAAGTTAATATTTATTTGTATTAAAGATATTTTTTAAAGAAAATCCACTTTATGTAATATTTGACTGCCCTGTTTCTATTTTTATTTAAAATACGATTTTTATAAGAATATTTTATTTTGTCTGGCCAATAAATTTACTTTATAACAGCTATAAAATTTTTATTTATAGGTACGTACTTATTTTTGTCAAAATTGCTTCACTTTCTTTAAATCTCGTTCAATTTAATATCTACATTTAGTTCATTTAGCTTTATCAGGTCAAAATTCATGTAACAAACTAGAAATTCTATATTGAAAATTGAAATTGCTTTTTAACGTTCATCGTTGATCAGTGAACTAAATGAACTAGTCTTTTGAACTAAAGACAATGATTTTACTGAACGAGATTGAAAGATGGAAATCAGCAAAGTAACTAAACTTCCCAACTCTAGTAAAAAATTGTAATGTTTGAAGCTAGATGCATGCGAACTTACAATGTTGCCAAGCCGATTATACAACACGTGTGCTTGATATTGCGAAGCCCGGTCAAGAATACTGTTTGTAGAAATTGTTCGTTCGAAAGCCCTTCGCATAAACACGCATACGTGGATTTGCGAACGATACCAAGAATAGGACGCCTGTCCGATGGACCACACGCGTCTTTTCGTCTCGGCTTAGCCTCATTTAGGGTTTCAGGTTCAGGCTAGGCAAGGAACCCGTGAACGGAGGGCGCGGGGCGGTAGCAAGGGATGCGGCGTACAGGTTGTTTACTCATCATGAAGATGCCATTCATAGTGCTTTAAAATATATAATGTTTGCTATAGGTATATTATCTCTAAATATGTACACTATTTGCAATTCGTATCCTACATAAATAAAGATGAAAGCATTGCTAGAGTAGAGTGCTCCTGATGACTGATATTAACCGTGATTGTGATCGGTAAAGGTCAAAGGTGGTAAATCGGTATCGGTAAATACCAACTTTTCACGTTCGTGTAAATAGGCTCTGTCGCTCACAAGATGTGACCGAGTCATGGGGCTTCAGAGTTATTTTAGATTTCATTTTCACTTCACGCATAACCCTCCGCTCGCTCCGGAGCGCAACCAGACAAAGCTGACCCAAATTTAAAAAAAGAAACAAACATAACTGAAAAAAATAAAAAAACGTCGACGGTAATGGAACCCGGGCCGCCGTACCACTAACACAGCATCCAACCACTGAGCTACGAAGCAACTTGAAAGCTATTCGCTGGACCCTAAAGATATTGAGTGTCAACAATGTAATGGGGGTACAACTCTGAAGTCCTGTGACCGGGGTCCGGGCAACGTCTTATCTGCCGCTCTGCGTGCAAGTCCCAATATTAAATTTTATTAATAAAGTTAAGCGTTTAATAATGCCGAAACGGAAGTGTGTACTAACGGAAATTATTTATGTTTTATTTCATGATATCATTGTTATCATACCCATACCTTAATAATAGGCATTTATGTATTTTTTGAGTTACAATGTATTTTTGAATAAAATAAACAAACTCCTAAGTGTTTTAAATTTAATTTACCCTTCGAAGTACATAAATACGTTTATGACGTATTTGTCGGCAAAGTCCGGATTTCAGGGCACATTTATTTTGTCCTGAGTTTTAAAAAACCTTTATGGAAACCCTACTTGCATCCTACCCCAGCTCATCTTCGTCGCCTACATGAGACCACAAAATGATCCATCCTATCAAATCGTAGGGCTGGAAGTAAATTTTTTGCACCTTGATATTTGTTTCGTACTGGTCAAATACACTTGCAATATCTCTCTTCTAAAATTGAGTGCTGACATCTTTTCATTTTTACATCTAAGGTTCCAGGCATTGTGCAGTGCTACGTTTAACATTTGTCTCGCGAGAGCTTTAATGTTGGCTGCCGTCAAGGTCGAATGTTACAAATGCGGATACAGACGTCCAAAGACGAAGAACGAATGTCTAAGCAGACGTCAAATTCATTCAAAGAGGGGGGATTCTTTGTGAATGTATTCGCGGAAACAATATGCAAGCTGCTGTATATATATTACAATAAGTAATATTTCACTTTTCGCATGGCCCTCCGCTCGCTACGGGAGCTCCAGAAAAAGAAACTAACCACGTACTAACCCAAACGTAACCAAAAATCAAGAAAAAAACTATTTAGAGACTTAACCGTAAAAAAAATAAAAAAAGCAACGGCGTTTGAACCCGGGGCGCCGCCGAATTGAGACCTAACCATCTAAACCTCTAGACCACGACGGCTCTTGCTGAAGATTGATTGCATCGCGAAGACATCGAATGAAATCGCTCGAGTCAACGCCACCTACACTAGATGGCGTTGGAAATGCTTTTTTCTTCAAACGTCAGTAAATCCGTCATTACTTGACTGTGTAGGCGGCCGTGAAGTTTCGTTTTTCCTCCGCCGGAGCTTTACTTTTCACTTTTCCGCCGGCGGAGGTAAAACTGTTGTCATAGCAACATAGATACTTATTAAACTAAAATTTGTATTTATCACTCAATTTGTCCACTGCATTTCTAAAAATCCCTAATTTAGGAACAAATTCGTTATTATTTAATCGAACTTACTCAATAACTGCTTATCAATACGGAATTAAAACGCAATCGGAGACGCGATTTTAAAAAAATAATTATTGTTGACAGTGTCCACTGACAGCTTTATGTTACATTACTATAGCAACAACCCGTGCCTATTCACCGACACCGGTCTACGCCTTGCGAACCGACATCTTTAATAATTATTATTATTACTATTAAAAAGAGATGTTTTTGCACTAATTTGTCGACATCTGAAGAAAAAACAGCATATTTTATTTGGAGGAAAAGTTACTTTTCATGGCTTGCTCTCTATTACCAGCCTCACTCCGTTCGGCTGTTAAACACAAGCGCGCCATGAAAAGTATCACTTTTCCTCCATATAAAATAATATACTATTACCTTGGCGGCAGCCAAAATAAAGCTCTCGCGAGACACTCATTACATTTATCCATAGAAATAGGACTCCTAGAAGGCTAATATATAAGAGTATATAAGCAGATCTACTCACGAAGGAAGAGAGACAAAATATCCATGTGTAAGACAGAAACGCTGAGTTTCGTAGCTTTTGCGCGTGCCTGTCTGTAAAAGGGCATGTTGAGTATTAAGTTGAAGGAATTTTTCTCAAATAACACCGAAAACGAATTATAGTACTATCAAACACACGGCAATAATAAAAAACACAAGAACTCTTTACAAAACTGAACATCGAAAGTCGAAAAGCAAAGAAAACAAGAATTCATGATGGCGTCCGATCGGGTCCATGTCCTTGCAGTCTCGCAACGTTGCCAAGTATAAGATATGTAAAGTACTAGGTTTTAACGTAACACAAAAATTATTAACATAATCAAAAATCTTAGCAACCAATACTTCGAAAATATTAGAGTAAATTTATAATATGAAACAGATTTTAAAAAATTCCATTTCGGGGTTTACTTCCCACGTTTTTCAGTAGTCATCTAATTAAAATACACATAAAACGGAAAATTTCTCCTAGTTTGGCAACGGTGTTGTTATATAAACTGCATGTAAGCAAGTAAATATAAGGTCTTATTTACATGCCCGCGCAACTCTATCAGCCTTCTAGGAGTCCTATTTCTATGCATTTATCAGCCAAGTAAAAAAAAAAGCGTCTAGCCATAGGGGTCAAATTTTCAATGCGATACCGTGCATGCGTAATATGGCCGAAATATCGGAATTATCCATGTCAGTAACCACAGCGTTATTAATCCACCGTAGAAGAATAGAACACCGTCATTTCTCTCAATGATATGTTCGTAAAAACCTCTGTTTTTTTTTTCTGAAATTCATGTTCTCGAATCCTGCCAATTGTTCCATAGCCTAAATTTCGAAGATAAGCCAACAAATTCATATCGGAATGTGAATTACATAAGGCAAATTTCCTTGCGGCAATCCTTTTAACATTAATATCATGGATGCTGCACATTTTCCAACTAATTTCCTAATGTCCGCTCGTTCTCGAGGATCATTGCCCTGATACAGATGAAAATCGACCAGATATCCATCTTGAGTATTTAAATCCCACACTTTGTAACCAAAGCGTATAGGTTTGCCACGGATGAATTGTTTACATCCGTGGCGCCCATTTATCTTTGAATCATCGTAGGACAAATTATGTACAGGTTGAAAATTGCCAGGATCTGATCTTGAAAATAACAAAAAATAGCGTCGAATGTCTTATTATTCTTTCTTGTTTTGTAAGAATTAATGCAAACTTCTAGTGGCTCAGGCTAAATCCTACTGCTTCATCGAAGAACACCGAACTACAAAGTCTGGAGCTGATCAATGACAGTTTGTGACTAGACTGGCAGGAACGTCAAACTGGTGAGAGCAGTTTGATTACGGGGAGTGACGCCCCCGCCATTTCGAGTTGCCACGGGATATGGCCCATCAAATCTCATCGTCCTCCTCCAGGCTGGAGAACACCAAAGTACAAAGTCTGGAGCTGATCACTGGGGAGTGACCCAACACACCCCATTCTTACCCCTGTCAGACTAGGGACCACCAAAGGAATGAGTCTGAGGATGCTTCCAATGGAAGCGGCCCTAGGTGGTTGATGCATAGGTCTATTCGCATCGTCCGGTGAAAGACCACCCCATCAGAACTGGAAAGCGCTAAGTGCTATATGGACATGATGGTGCCTCCAAGATCAAAATATTCCGGAAGTAAACTCTCCGGCCATTTGGATCTCCGGGCGCTGGGTGGCCCTGAGAGCTCTTCATTCCGCATTTCACAGACAGCAAAGATACGGAACCAATTTAGAATAGATATCTGCAACATAAGAGGCCTAAATACAAACATAAATTCGGTACACCAACATCTACAAGCAAATAGACCACACATAATAGTCCTTACAGAAACACAAGTATGTTCTACAACAACAGCAGTAAACTAACCCTATCCTGGTTACGACTTATACACCCGTTTTAGACATAAGTTCGGAATATGCCTTTTTGTCCGAAGCGACCTTTCATGTCACCGCGAGGAAACACTCGACAACCTTGACGTCATGTGGCTCAAGTTCACCGCCAAGGGATTAACCAAATTTATATGTTGTCTCTATCGCCCTCCGAGCGACAGAGCCTACCAAAGCTTTTTTACAACACTAGCTACCACCTTTGACTCAAAACAGGTCGATCACACCAATTCAGAGATAATCGTTCTAGGAGATTTCAATGCCCACAACACCAACTGGCTCAAACATCACAACAAGACCGACAACGAAGGCAGAGAAGCTGAAGCATTTGCCATCAGCTGCGGGTACTTCCGACCACAAACTTATTACAACGGTTTGTGAATTGCCACTTTTACAGAAGGATCCACCATTGCCTCGCAAAATCTGGCATTACAATTCCGCAAACTGGGACGATCTAAGGGAATTCTACCTAGATTTTCCTTGGTTCGACGTCTGCTTTGGCACTAACGACCCGTCCTCAAGAATGGAGGCATACATCCCAAATTCTATCAAGTTACCGTCAAAAGGAAGGCCCTGGTTCAACAGAAGATGCGAAAGAGCTGTAGGTAGGAAACAGCAAGCCTACAAGTACTGGCAGCAAAATTAGACCGCTGAAAATCGCAGTAGCGAGAAACGAATGCAAACGTGTGATCGACGAAACTAAGGACCAACACAATCAAAGGATCAGGAATAAACTTCTGGTCGGTAGCAAAGGCAGTAAGTAATAACTTTACAACAAACGTCTCTCCCACCTTTGACAGACAAAAGTGGCTCACGGCGACTACAGCCAAGGAAAAAGCAAATATGCTCGCCAAAATATTTTCATCGCACTCTACCTTAGACGTCCCCCAAGCCAAGGCTCTCCCCACCATATCGAACACCAACACTATCATGACAGAAGTCAAGTTTCATCTCCGTGATATTCGTAAAATCCTTAAAGAATTACCTAAATCCTTAAAGAATTAGATACGCAGAAGGCATCTGGACCGGACGGAATACGGTGAATACCTGCCATCGTGTTAAAGAACTGCGCCAACGAACTAACACCCGTTTTTTCCAGGCTTTTTTCTCTGTCTTACGGAAAAGGGATTTACCCATCTTTTTGGAAAGTCGCTCGAGTGCAACCTGTTCCAAAAAAAGGCAAGAAAACCACACCTTTAAACTATCGCCCAATTGCCTTGCTTTCAATAATCTCCAAAGTCATGGAACGTGTAGTCAATCAGCAACTACTCAAGTACCTCGAGAACAACAGAATAATCAGCGATAATCAATACGGCTTTCGGAAAGAGAGATCGACAGGAGATATATTGGCCTATGTCACTCATATATGGAGTAGGGCAATTGAGAAATACGGAGAGTCTCGAGCGATTGCGTTGGATATTTCGAAGGCATTCGACAGAGTTTGGCATGACGGACTGCTCAACAAACTGCCGTCCTTCGGACTGCCAGCCTCTCTCTGCAGCTGGCTTGCCGGTTTCCTTAGGAACCGATCTCTGCACGTTGCAGTTGATGGACACATCTCAGACACATTCACCATCAACGCAGGCGTGCCTCAGGGTGCAATACTTTCACCAACTCTGTTCCTCATCTATATTAATGACCTGCTGACCGAAACGAATAATCCTGTTTACAGTTTTGCAGATGACAGTACCCTTGTTTCCTAGTTTAATTAAGAAAAACCTTTACCCAGCGACTGAGACTTATCACCGCAGACAGGAGCAGAGATTACAGCAATTAATCAAGGCCTGGAGAAAGTTCAAACTTGGGTCGACAGAAATTTGGTCCAGTTCAATGCAGCAAGACCAAGCAGCCACATTTAGCAAGAGGACCAATACGGCGGGCCCTGACATCATTATGGCAGGATGGACTATTCCTTCATCCTCGTCAATCAGACTGCTAGGTGTCTTGGTCAACAGCAATTTGTCCTGGCATGACCACGTTGCTAACATCGCAAAATCAGCCTCCCAGAAGCTTGGTGTCCTATTTCGCAACAAAAATCTGTATACACCGCAGCAGTTGCTCTTGCTCTACAAAACGCAAATAAGAGCGTGCTTGGAATATTGCTCACAGATCTGGGGTGCCGCACCAAAGCACACCCTAAAGCTGCTGGATTCCATTCAGAAGAGAGCTGTGCGTCTTGTCGGCGACCCGGAATCTGGATAGTCTGGAACACCGCAGGCATATGGCCGAGACGTCCCTGTTTTACAGATACTTTCACGGCAGATGTTCCCAGGATTTGGCCCGCCTCATTCCGCCCCTGGCAACGCCTGTCAGACAGTCACGACAGACGGTCAGAGCGCAACAGTTCGTCATACAACAGGAAAACACCTAGAACATCGCTTTACAAGAACGCCTTTGTCTGGCGCACTGCATCACTGTGGATCTCACTCCCAGGACATCTGTTTCCCCCTTTACAACCTACACTATAACTTTTCAAGAACAGTGTCAACCAACATCTTCGCACACACGCCGCTCGTCGAGCGCCGTAGGATCTCCCTTTAGTGTGTGTGCCGCTACCAAAAAAAAGGACAAATTCTGTACAGGTTGAAAATTGCCAGGATATGATCTTGAAAATAACAAAAAAAAATCGTCAAATATGTCATATTTCTTTCTTTTTCTGTAAGAATTAATGCAAAGTTCTAGTCGCTCAGGCTAAATCCAACAACTTTTGTATTCAAATTTTTCCCTTAACTTCAAGTGTCAGGAGGGTCTTAAAATATACACCCTGTAAAATAATGTGTAAAAGTTAAAATAAAACACATTTTTTTAAATTAAATATAATATATTAATGTTTAGATTGAAATGTACTCTAAATTATTAAGTTTTACAGGACTTTTGCATAGGGAATAAAATAAACGGCATATATATTAATAATTTATTTCCGACAACTTTCATTGAGAAATAAATAATGAGATATGCAGTTTTACTAAATAAAATACTTTTCAGTACATAAAAAAGTTGTTCTGCAATCCAAGGGTATTCAAACATAAATTCAAATTGCCTAAGGTTTGTCTTTTGAAATAGTTACTAACAAATATACCATGGATATATTCGTATGTATGTACCACCGTGCTGACAAAAAAGTAGGACACTGTACTCTTATCTTCTTGACTAAAAAATGTAGCTAATGACACATTTGTCAACTTTTTGGTAAAGGGTTAGATATAAGAAGCTTCAAATGAAAGCACGTAAATAGTCAATACCTTGTAGGAGGTATTGAAATAGTCCATGAAAGGTGTTGGTGACTTACTTTTTTTATCGGCACCATGATGGTAACACCGGTTATGCCCCTTAAAAGTGATGACAATCTCATTTTGATTGGTTACCACCCACTGCCTATGGGTTATACGATGCATATTTTTGTGATGGAGAATAAAAGAAAAGCAGCAGATCTATAAAGATAACGAGACCTGAAAAAATACACGTTTTGAAGAAAAATAAAACAATGTAAAGGCTTTTAATTTTTTTTTACCTCCAGGAAGCAAAATTGCAGTAAACAAGACAAATTGAAAATCTATGAGACATAAAAAAAGAACAGCACCAAAACCAGACAAGCAAAATTGTATCAATTATTATATTACATTACTGTACATAGAACATAAACCCATAAAAAGCTACCTACTTATGGCTTGTTGCGAACAAACTGAAGATACATACCAGCATTTTAAAACTTACTGACTTACAGGGTGTCAAAGTCTTTGATGTATACACAATTTATTTTTTAAACATAGATTAAATAACTTAATTGTTTTCGAGCTATCGTACACACTGCAATTACAAAACTGGTTTATGACTTTTGTTACACTAAATATGTATAAAAGTATTAACAATTTCATTCAGAATGACAGCTCAAAATTATAAATCTTCCAAATCTGAATAGAATTCCATCAAAAGTGCATAGCTACAAAATTTCAATAAGGAATCAGAATCCTCGAATGTATAAGAATCGTTACTGGCATATGGTCAATTTTTCCTAAGGGTTTTAAATTAATAACACATAGAAACGATACAGGTGTGTACATATAGTAATTTCAGATAATTTACGTGCATAATATACAACTGTCAGTATACAAAATATATTATAATTTAACACAAATTCACCTCTTTACAAAATTGAAGCTAATTTCTCAATTTTAGCAGAATATTTGTTATTGTTGTTGGTCTTCACCTCAGCATTGTAAAGCAACGTACAGAGTTGTATGGAACAAGTGCACCTTCTGGATTTCTAAAAAAATTACACAAATTAAAAAAAAAATATGAGAAATTTGTTTAACTTGATAATTATTGCACATTAAGCCTTACCTAAAGTTTTTTTTTATCAGATACAAAATATCAGAAAAAGAAAGTAACAGACCTCTATTAAGAAATAGTATACTATTTAAAGAGTGACAGAAATAGTATTTTTCGACAAGTAAAACACAATACTTTTTCTATGACCAACGCTCATTATGCAAATGTGATTATTAAACAATTATTATTAAATTCATTTTTAAATTTAATATTACCTTGTAGCAATTCTGCCATGAATATTGTTTAAAGTGCCCCTTTCTCCAACACATGGTTCTCTTAGCTGCCTCTTAGTCTTAAAGTTCATTGTGCTGATATTATCCTCTACTCTTGGATGATTAAGATGGCCATTTATTTCTACAAACTCCCCTGCAACAACCTTTACCGGTGCATAACGTCCAGATTCTCAGTAACTTTTAGATTTGAAATAGCTAAAAAATACAATAATTATTTCTACAATGCAATTTATATACAATAAGATCCTGTTATGTACATACATATATAAAAATACAAAATAATAACCACCTGTGAATCTTTCATTTAAAAACCCTATTGATAATGTTACTATCAAAGACATATTTTTATAAGTCTTTGGTTACTGTACGAGATTAGCAAATAAACATATTTATCAACAGCTATTTTATTTTTGTATAGGCAGCAAGTAACAAAAAATATTTGCCTTATAGGCGAAAAAAGCCTAATGCGATAATTACAATTGCCTCAATCTCTAAATTATAAATAATAGTCAGTATTTAACCAGAGTCATTTATATCACTATTGCATGATCTCATATTTTGTAATACCTAACAGGCCTTTTGGATTGGCAAGGCAGAATGCTTTTTTGTGAAACAATAAGTATCTTGGCAAATATTTTAAAAGTAATTAATACGATTAGTTACCAGTAAAGTGTCCTATCAACTCATGAATTTAGAAAATAAATTTTATACGCATAGCATGTGCACCAAGCGTAAACAGTAGTAAACACAAACATATCTTATTAACATATTATCTAGTAGGATCGTGCTAATAGGTTACTAAGTAAATTCTCTTACCTTATATCATTTTTATAGATCTTGTCGTGTATATATATCGATGTAAAATATTAAATCAGGCACAAAAACCTGTTGACTTCAATCGTTTTGTTTACAAAATGTGGACGTTGATATTGCAGACGAATCTAACCTAACTAAAACAGTAAAACCGAATAACTTTTCCTACACGCGCATAGCTTCCCTTTTTGTTGTCAGAGTTGCTCTTCAAATTGTACACCGCCTGAAGCAAAATCCGATCTCACTTCGGAAATTGGGACGGATGAACAGCATGATACAATGTATCATGGATGAACAGTGTACCGTTTGGGGCGTTCCCCCTAGGTGAGAATTGCATTAATATGAATTTTCTTTCTTACATTCAATTGCTCGATGAGTGAATCAAATATCGAATCGGAATCAATCAGTTGATTTGCTTATCGATACTCGACCTCCCGCAGCGAAGCGTTGCGACTCGTGAGTTGTGGCGATCGATTGATTCCCGCTGTACAGGATTCGATCATTCGATACTACTTTGAAGTAGGGATGGCAACGATGTATCGATGTTTTTAAAAAATCGATACATCGAAAAAGAAACATCAATGTTTTCCATCGATGTTCGGTATGAACCAATGCATCGATGCATCGTGTCAATGTACGAATATCGATGTTATTTAAATGCTGGTGAAAAGCTCCGCTAACGAGTCACGACACGACTCGTTTCGGAGGCAGACCCGCCGACGTGCAATATCAATATCATACCGTGTTTTCTTGTACTGTGAAGATTCCCTATTAAGAGAATTAGAAAAACGCTTCGGCACGCGAGAGCGCGTGAATTTATTAGCATATGGTACATTTTTTAATTCCAGATTCAAAAATGTACATTTTAATAACCCCATTGCGTCTTCAAATGTCTTAAAAAAAATAAATAGCCTCGTCCTTAACGAAATAAATTCCAAAGAAGGAAGGTCAAACAATTCTTCGCCTGAGTCTAGTGACAACGACAATTCATATTTACAGGATAAAGAAATTGATATATGGAGCAACAAAATGTTAGATTAAAACTTGTAACAAATAGTGATGATACAATTAGTACAAAAATACGAATGTACCTTTCCGCACCGCTTTTAAATCTAAAACACAATCCGATAGAGGAATGGGAACACTTAAAAGCCACATATCCAAATCTCTATCAGGTGGCCAGAACATATCTTGGGGTTGTCAGCACTTCCGTTCCTTCAGAAAGACTGTTTTCGTGTGCCGGAGATACTGTAACGCAGGAAAGAAATCGTCTGTCTGGAAAACTTTTGCCTAAATTACTTTTTTTTAAATAGTGTTCCAGACGAGTTCTGGTGATATTGTAATCAATATATCTTGTATTTCCATAAATATTCATATATTTTTTTATTTTAATTTGCTTTTGGGAATGTCCATGTTTTATTTGATATTTTATTATAACGTTAATGTTTGTCATTCACATCACATTTTTAAATAGAACATTTTTAGCTATTCTCTTAACTTGTTTAATTATTCCCACACCAGCAACGTGTAATTTATGTAGGACCTATACTGGTCAGCGGTCACACATAACACATTTCCTTCCAGGTATTAAAAAAATATGAAATATCTTAATTACACTATAAGAAAACATCGATATTTCACAACATCGATGCTTTTTTATCGATATATCGAAGACATCGATGTTGTCCCTCCGATGTATCGATGTAACGATACATCGGTTTCTTGGTTCGATGTTGCCATCCCTACTTTGAAGTGATTGAATTAAAATGATCGAATCATTCGCGAATGACACATCTCTAGCATGTAAACAATTACATGCATTTCAATGGTTTAGTCATATATTTAATACTACTAAATATATTGAGTTGCTTGGTTTATGGCACTGCTAGTGTTGCCGATCTGAATTTGTGAAATTACACGGTGGGCTGTTCAAATTGCACGCTTTTACACGCTTTTAGTTTCACAAATGCACACTTTTTACACACTACCTAATTTAAGTCATTCCCGTCTACCTACTGCAGTTTTGAGCCTTCGCGCATGCGTACGTGCTAATTCATATATTTTTCAAAATTATTTTTTCATGATTTTGGGCATTGCCTTTGGTTAGTTTGGGTTATTTTTGTCTGCTTGCGCCCCCGGAGCGAGCGGATCAACCAACAGGCTCGGTTCGCACACATTTTGCTCTTAACCATCTACACAAGTCCTTCCAGCTGACGAGACTTGGGCTTGCGCGCGAAATTTTTTCACTTCATGCAATGCCCTCATCTCGCCTCGCTCGCTCTGGGGCGCAGCCAAATAGAACTAACCCAAATTTAAAATAAGAAACAAACATAACCTTAAAAAATTTAAAAAAAAGGCGAACGCGGGCCATCCCTTCACAAGCACAGAATCTAACCACTGCACCACGAGACGCGCTGACAGCAATTTCCTCGACCGTAAAGACATGTTTGTCAGAAATGTGTTTGTGATGCGCGCGCAAGTCCAGGGCTTGTCAGGCGGGTGGATGATTAAGAATAAAGTATCTGCGCCCGGCTTAACCAAAAAATAAAAATGTGACACAAGACAGAGGTGAGAGGATGACGTGTGGTGTCACGCGGTCAGATGTAACACTTGGGTTTGTATTTTGCTTTGACAAGGGAAGTTTTGTGCTGTCACAACTGCCACGTAGGGATGTACAAAATTTCAAAAACATCGATATATCGAATATCGATGTATCGAATACTAAAACATCGATGTGTAAAAAATATCGCTTCCTAACCATCGATACATCGAAAATATCGGTCAAATTTCATCGATGTATCGTAAAATATAAATAACTATTATTTAAGCTTATCTACATTCTACATAATATCATAATTATTATCATCTATCATATACATATATGTTGTAAATATTTAAGCCAACTTGACTTGACAAATTACTCGTATTGCCCGATGTTTGAATTTTCTTGCCACAGAAATTGCATTTTGCCAATATTTTGTCAAGTTTTGTGAAATACTTCCACAAAGCGCTTGGAGCCATATCAATCACTAAACACCGAAACAGTAGCGTGCCGTATAGGGGGCCAGGGGGGGCGAATCCCCCCCCCCCCCCCCCGCCCTTTATTTAACCCGCCACAGCCTCCTAATGCAAACTGCAAATGGCTCATCATTCGGCGCCCTCGAAATAGCTCGCCCCTCCCGCCCTTATACCCACGGCACGTTACTGCACCGAAATTACTAAAACAAGCCAAATTTTTAAGAACAATAAGGACACAGAACTGGATAACATAAAAGGAACAGGCTAATTAAACGATAACAAGTATATAAAAATAAAATAAAAATAGTATTCTGAGAATGAGGAACCACCGGATAAAAGAATTAGCGAATACAGTTGCGACTTCTTTGATGTTTTACCTCAACTAAGCTGACATGGTCTTTTTAAGTTGTGAATGGTGTGAACTATTCACGAAAACCATTAACAAGAAAAGGCAGATGGATCTGAAAGCTGTTTGTTTTACAACGGCGCTCTTAAGATGTTTCTTTTAATTAATAAACTAATAAATTTGTAAATATAGCTAATTTTAATTAAAAGTACTGCAAATCATAATTTAACGTAAAAAAAAAATGAATAACAGAACAAGTTTGTAAAAAACTAAGGGAAAACAATGCCAAAAATGTTGTTTTATTGGGATCCAATAGATGGCGATATTGGTAGTGGTTCTTGGATACTGTGCCTTAGAGCCACTGTATTTTTGCTTTATATATATTTATATTTTTTTATGACTGTATTCTTGGAAAATGACGAGAGCACAGTTTTCGATCTCTCGTTCGTGATGTGAATGTTTCGTCATAGTCATAGATGAAAAGAAGACGAAACGTAAACTGAGTAATTGCGCCATTGCGCGTAACTATCGCGCTGTGATGTATCCATCGATATATCGTATATCGTTATCACATATATCGATGTACGATAATATCGACTTAAAATCCATCGATGCCAAAATATCGATATTTAAGTGTCGATATATCGATATTTTCGATGTATCGGAATATATCGTGCATCCCTACCTGCCACGTGACAGTCGTGGGGACTAGTGTTGCCACCCCTATTCCCTATTACAATAGTAATAGATCTGTTACAATCGTGTACTTTCTATTGCCATCGATTGGTCGATGCTATTACGCTATTTTCAAAGGAAAAAGAATCTATTTATTACTTTTTTCGTTAACTCATGTTTAGGCTACCAAAAATTGCTACAAGGATCTAGTTCTCAAATAACAAATAACACTAATTTAAGCCGCACAATGCATAGCACAACGAAAGGAATAAGTAAAACAAAAACGAACAAACAACAAATAATACTATGCACACAGTGAACAAAGTATCAAAATTCCATGGGGAGTCCCATGCCCATCAAGTTTAGGTGGTGACAGTGCTAACACCTACAGTGTTGCCAGAGTGTAGATTGATTAAAAAAATAGTAGATTACAAATTCACTATCTAGCTTTAAAAAAACATACCTATTCATGGTAAAACTGAAGTAAAGCAGAACTAATACCACTAACCACTAACAGTAAACTAATAACACCTGTTATTCAGTCGGTTTTGAGTAAACACGCCGACACAGACACACAAGTGACAAGTCGTGGTCGTGAGTAAAATGCTAATGGCGTTTAAACCATTCAAAGAACGAGCCGGTGAATCCCTTATATGTATATATAGAACTTGTGGTGGTGGTGCCATCTTTTAAAACTGCTTAAAAATAGCAACGTAATTCCACTGCACAAAAATAATTAAGATGTTATGTTAAAATTTTAAGATTTCTGTTTCACTTTTTAATTTTTTCTTGTAGTTTTAGGATATTTAATCAAGTATTCTGTTTTTCTCTAAATAATAGTAGAATTTACCTTTAAGATAGTAGAATAGTAGCCAAAGGTCAAAAATAGTAGATCTACTATAAAAATAGTAGACCTGGTAACACTGAACACCTACCTAATAGAAAATAGATAAAAGCAAAGCCTTGAAGGAAAACTAAAACTGCAAACTGATGTGCCGTATAGTAGGTCATAGCCCGACAGATGTCGTTGAATTTGTAAATCAGGAGAGGAAAGCACGTCTAGTCCTATTTATTTTTAATACAATAGATGGCAAGGGTATTTCGGTAAAGAAATGACTTGGAAAGCCGTAAAAAGATAAAAGGGTTTTTCAAATTACAAAATTACACGCAAAATATACGCTTTTTGTGAAATTACACACAAAATACACGCTTTTTGAGAGTGTTCGAAAAATGCACGCAAGGCAATCAAAACGCACACAAAGCGTGTAATTACACGCTAATTGGCAACACTGAATTGTTTTTATCTATGGAATGAACTACTGAACAAATTAAGAATTTCCGTTGTGATTACTAGATGGCGCTAATTTATATGGTGGCCACCATTGGCGTACTATAAGGTGCCCACTGCACAGTGACAAATTATTCAACTTTGCTACAATGAAAGTGACGCAGTGGCAAAAAAAATCCAGCAAGTTTTGGGACACGGCCCAAGAAAATCGACTTCCGCAATTCGTGGAGTGAATTTATAATTTAAACGACACGTTCACATTTTAAAAATATATATATTTATAATAAACGTAGGTAATAAACATTTGTAGACAACAAAACATCATTGACATTAAAAAATTCAAATAATTCAACAATTCGGCGATCGGTAGCTTATATGAGCGTGTGAGAGACCGATTGCCTTGTATTGGTGTTCTTGTTGGATGTACGGCCACTTACTCACCTAGTTTTTAGTCATAAATATAATAACACAAACAAAGACGAAAAACTTGGACAAAATAATATCATTCACTTTTAATGCATGAAAATATATAGTATTTTGTTCTGTACTAGGTATAAGTAATAATCGTTTATTTATATAGTTTAATACAATATTTAAAAAAACATTTATAAGTACTTTTTTAAATATCTACAAGCTAAACAGAAAACTATTTTAGGCATCTCTTAATTTTCTTTCTAATAATTCTGTAGATGGGGTCCAAGTATAGCAAGTTTCATTATTTAGTAACTCCTTCATGTAAGATACTGTCGCACGTATCAACATCTAACCTATTTCGGGTTTTGGTCTTTAACAAAAATAATTGTGAAAATACCCTCTCTGCTGCAGCAGACGAATGAGGTAAGGACAAAATTCCTTTCACCAAAACAGAAAGATGGGGAAATAATGGGTCACTAACATCATTTTTTAACTTAAAAATTTCACTCCAGAAGTCTTCAAATGAGTTTAAATCCATTCGCTTCAAGTGATCGAGATCAGGAAGTAAACGCCATTCTGTATTGAGTTTTTCAATGTCGGTCACCAAATTTGGAAAAAATTCAACAGTATCTTTCGCTATACTGACAATTTCTCCGGATACAGCTGTTCTTGGATCAAATATTGCTAGATATTCCATAACAGGATTTTCAAAATTAAACCTTTTTTTTATTTCAGTGCACAATTCAGTGTAAAAATCAAGACACCTAAGTTTAAAATTTCTTACTTCGTTTACATCAAAGGTGCCATCAATCATTATCTCAACTTGAGCACCGAAATAAATTTTATCTAGCTCTATAAACAATCTAGGATTTGACGGGTTTATGTTGTCTATTGGAGTACTATCTATATATTCCTTTTTAATAAAATTCCGGATAAGAGTTTTATATAAGCCTTTCACTCTTGCTTGAATTAAATGAATTTCTGTTTTTCAGATTGAAATTCTAGATTTAATTTATTAACAATATCTAGAACATACGATAAAAATTGAAAATATACCTTATAAATAGGATTCTTCAGATTTTCTAAAAGTTTTTTAGATGAGTGTAAATCTTGTTCAAACGATTCATTTGTGAAAAACATCACCAACGGGTTCCAGTTTTCCAAAATTCTATCTACAGCTGCCTAAAAGGGGGATTTATTATATATTTATTCGAACCGAAAATTAGCGTAAATTTACCTGTAAGGAAAACCACCTGGTTTGAGCTGGGTGAAGAAGTTTATATGGCTTTAAATTAACGAATACTTGGCATTCATTAAGTTTCGCAATTCTCTTACTACTATTTGCAACATAGTTGTAAATTTCCCTGATAAAGTCTTCCAAGCTTCTTGGCAACTTCTTGGCGGCCGCAGAGGAGCAGAGATGAAACGAATGACATATGCAGCCTAATACAAATATATTTGGAAGTATCTGTTTAAATCGAGCCTGAACGCCAGTGTGTTTTCCCATCATGACCGCAGCATTATCCGCAGCTAATCCAATTAAATTCTGTATTGGAATATCTAGTTCCGTAACATGGTTAAGAATGGCATTAAAAATAGCTTCTGCAGAAGAATTATCCATTTTTATAAGCCCAAAAAATTTATCTTTTACTGAATATTTTTTTTCGTCATAGTATCGAACAACTATGGCTAAGGACTTTTCAGTGGAAATATCGGTGGTTTCGTCAACTATTAATGAAAAACGGTTGGATTTTAAAATGTCGGCCATTTCTTTAATTTGTTGTTTGGCCAAGCATTCCTTAGTGACATATGCCGCTTTTGTTCGACTGCATGCCAATAACTTGGCTACCTGAGAATCTGGAAAAATGTGTGGTAAAAATTTTACCAGATGATCCGCCAGTAAAAAAGGCAAATTATGCTCCTGTAAGAACATGCAAATACTTAATTCTGCAGTTTTTACTAATGTGTTTTGTCTTTCATGTTTTTCATTTGGAATAATTTGCGTAATTTTAGGAGTGCTTTTCATTTGGGAAAAATTTTTCTTATGAGATGTGCAGGTATCGTGTCTCTTTAGATTATATTTATTGCAATGTATGTATATATTGCATGCTATACAAAATGGTTTTCCTTCAATTCCCTCTTTTATCCAATTATATTGGTTTTGCCATTCGCTTTTGAATTTTTGAACATATCTTTTTCTTTTTTTTTGTGGTATATCTTTATGTTCTTGGGTCTTATCATCATCAATATCTTCAATAACATGTTCAGCCTCATCATCCTCAAATCCTAAATTGGATGTAAGTTGAAAATCATCAGAAGACTTTGACGTACTAGGTTGTGGATTTTTATAGGGATAGTTGTTATCCCTTGTAAGTGGCATATCAAGGCCAAAATTTGATCGTTGTGGACTTTTATTTGAGTCTGGTGCTCCATCATCACCTTTAGTTTTCTTGGTTCTTATTATAAACCTATGAAGAAAAAGATATCTCTAGTAAAGGTCGAACAAAATCAGTTGCACGTTATAATGCAACCACCAATAATAGTAACAATTACTGATTGACTACTGACTTATTTATTTAAATTTGACCCCTTTTATAATTTTTGTATTTGGTAGGTCCTGAAATTCGTTTTTTCGACAACCGTCCGGAAAACAATTTAAAACTGTTCTTCTGTTAAGAAATAACTAGATCGGATCTAATTAATGTTTATTATTATTTTGAAACTGTAATTCTATAAACAGGGAAGGCCTATATAATACGGCAACCACACATGGCATCTGACTCTGCCGCGGTTTCGGTGCTTTACAGCACTAAATGGCGATGGTCGACTAGTTGTGACCTCACAGGCAGAAATTAATTGAACTGCTATGTTATCTGATAACCATCTATGATCTATGTATCTTGGCCAAAAGTTTTTTTACATGTGATAATAAGAACTGAAATAGCGTTTTATGAGCCCGATTGCACAAAGCAAATTTTAAGTTTACTCAAGGTAAAATTGAGTTTAAATCCGAAACTCCGTTGCAATTTTTGAACTTAAGCACAGCTTACCCTAAGTCTAAGTAAACTTAATATTTGCGTGGTGCAATAGGGCCATGGTGCTCTAGTTTACATAGAGCTATTTAATATTTATACATACATACCTTTCCATCATAATTATCAGCAAAAAAATACAAATTCAGTTTTAGCACGCTACAACAATTAATAAAAAAATGCAAAAGGTAAGCGCATTAACGATTCACGCTATTCGCAGGGGAATCACGGTAATCAAGAATCCTTACGTGACCACCAACGCTAACAATTCAGTATCGATCGATAACATTGTTCAATTAACCGACGCTCGTTTTCTAGCGACATCTATTAGTGTAATGCCTTATTTGACAACCGTAAAAATGTAGAAAACTATAAAGTTTCATCTAGACTCTTGATTGTTTCTCATTTTTAAAAGTATTGAATGGAATTTTTTTATATAATTAGCTAATTTTATAGCACATCTGATATTTTGGGAGCGGGGTAGAAATGCTCGAGGGGAGCGAGAGAGCGAAGTTGTATTAAAAAGGGGTAGATCTGCCCCGAACGGGGTAGCAGTGGCAACACTGCTAGAAGTTAATCTCGATTCTTCAGTGGACTCATCCAACATCCAACACTACCAATATTACCATGTGTAGCACTTTGGCAAATAATAAGAGTAAGCAAATACCAGAGTTAATTATTCTTCTGGAAAGGTTGCCAAATATAGTTAATGAAGAAAATTATTCGGAGTTCGATCAACTTGATACATCTTGGATTAAAGAAGAAAATGATCAGTATATTGAGTAAGTACGCCAATTATTTTGCATAAGAACTCAGCTGTTTGGTCATATTGTGTAACTAAAGTGTCCGACCCATTAACACATCATCAATAACTCATTTAAATTGGGCATGATGCCTGAACAGTTAAAATTAGCAAAAATAAAACCTCTCTTTAAGAGGGGCGACCCAACAGGTATCAGAAATTGCAGACCCATTAGTCTTATTTCATCCTTGCAAATAGCTTCTAAATTTCTTTTATAAATTCAAAATAATCACTGACTCACAACATATCGCAAAGGAAGAAATACAGCTAATTTATGGGTTTTTGCAAAAAGTCATAGATGTCTTAGAAAATAAATGCTTTTCGATGGGTTTATTCCTGGACTTGACAAAGGCTTTTGACATTCTAGATCATATTATTCTGTTAGGAAAGGTGGAGAAGTATGGGGTCAGGGGAACTGCATTGGATTGAATAAAGTCATACCTGTCACACAGAAGGCAGGTTTTTGAGGTGGAAAGGGACAACATAATTTACTACTCAGTTGAGAGCCAACTTCACAAGAGCATAGCTCAGGGAAGTGTTTTAGGACCAACGCTGTTTCTTGTCTACATCAATGATTTGTTGATGGAGTGATAGGTGAACATATAAATCATGAAAATTTTGCTGATGATGCAAATATATTGGTTGTCTCTTTGTCTTTAAAAATTTTACTGGAGAAAACATCTGAAACAATGGATAGAGCACAAGATTGGTTCATGAAAAATAAACTCACATTGAACAAAGAAAAACACAGTTTATGTCCTTTCGAACACAGCAAAAAACTGATGTACCTAGCTGTTCGGTGAAAAGCAAATTGTATAAACATAATCATAATACTTTCCCTGAAAAGAAATGCCGCCATAAAGTCTATTTTAAATTAATTTAGTAGGCTACAGTTCTGAGTATCCAGGACGCTGCAATTGTTTCCTGGGTAACGGCAGAACGAACAATAATTATTATTTTTGACATTTTTCGGTCGCTTTTTTAGAATTGTCGGGCGATTTATAATCATGTACTTAAGTTAATATTTTGCACAGTCCTCTGAGAGAAGTTATTTGTACAATCTAATAGTTAATGATAAATATACCGCTGACGTATGCAACATATGCTGCTGTGATTTAATTTTTTGCACTATAACCTCAAGAAAGTCACAATATCGGCAAGTAAATAGTAAATACATTCCTCTGTGCCGATTGTGAAAAAGTGGGCCTACCTCAGCCCTTCACTAGCACTATCAAAGTACAATTCACCCATGTCACTCTGACTACCACAACTAAATTTCTGGGTGAGCATATTGATCAAATTTGACAGTGCAAAATATGCAAGAATGGTGAACAATAACTTACTTTTGCTTTGAAAATGTATGAAGTTGGTTTTATCAGATTTAAG
>MU193674.1:11907-22480 GCA_016904865.1 Pissodes strobi | reverse complement strand
TTAAAAATTAGACTATTGACGCTAAAATGTATTAAATTAATTTCATATACTGCATCGCTGTCTCATTTTAACCCAATTTATTATACTTTATGCTTATTTTGTAATTAAATAACTGCAAATTTAGGACTTTAAATTAGGGAACGGGAAAACTTTTCTCGTGCGCTGGCACCGGAAAACTTTTCCCGTGCTGGCGATGACGTACCGGAAAGACTTTCTTTGCTCTAGAGATACGTCGAAAATGATAGTTTTCAGAGGTATTATGAAAAATAAGTTATAGCATACACTCATTAAAGGGTAACTCTTGAGATCTTGCCTAAATAAATATCCGACTGGAAAGAGCTGATTTTCTGGCTAAGTCAACGCACAGTTTTCCTTCAATATTTATTATTTATTACTGACTACTATTCTCTAAATTTTAATTAAAAATCATAACTTTATTCATTATTACGTTTTCTAATGCGTCATATCAAAACGCATTATGAACTTTTTAAAAAATATAAATTATATTTATTTACTCTAAGTGAAAATCGTTTAATTTAAACCATGGCAATTAAATCGCCGTTTGCAACAATATAGCTTTTCTTTGGTCTACTTATGACAAGAGTATTGCGTTATAACAGGTTTTACAAAATATGTGTTGTATTGCCAAGTTATTGACGATAAACAAATTGCATACTTACTTAATTCATGTCTAAGGAATTTGATAGTTAGTAAATTATGATCGAATTCTGATAAACCACTCTAGAGATCTTTATTTAAAACATGTAATATAAAAGACCGTTTAAAGCAAAAAATACTGAAATTTGTAAATTTTATGGGTGTAAAGAATGTTCGTACGACGCAAAACTGGTATGAAAGTCATAACTAATTTCACTGCTTATCAATGATTCGATTAGTTAATGACAATAATTCATGTGCATTAAAATCTTACGATCCGTACCAAAAAGTAATATAATAAGTTGACCATACCGTATAATTAAAGGTAAGTAGTTGACAAGTAATTAAAAGTCAAGCAACATAATGTGTATATTTAAACACAGATCGGTGTCTCAAAAATATTCAAATTTTTACAGACATATTTACGGAAAAATAAAACGAGAGTAGTTTGTAGCCTTTGTTTATCAAATAAGCCAAAAAATAATAGCTGTAGTGTTTTCATTTTACCAACTATGTTATGGAATTAATAATAACATAATTACAATGGGGAAGTAATGAGAACAATACAAAACTCCAATACATATCAAAAACAAATAAAAATGCCAAAATAGCAAACGTAATACTGGACCCTTTCAAGTTAACGCAGATAACGTATAAGAACTTTGTGTTTTTAAATAAATTAATAAAATACATTTCAGATAAAAAAAATCTCTAGAAAAACATTACATAACAATGGAAAGAAAAAAGACCCACGATAAAGGCAATCTCCCTGCAACAATCATAGTTGAAATACCGTTATGTCTTTGATACAGAATAATTGCGCAACTTTCACCCATTTAAAAAACTCACCCAACACCATAACCATAACAAATACGACTTATTCACAAGAAACTTTCACCGATATTGTATCATTTCTATCTAACATAGCGGTCACTTTTGGGAAAAAATCTATATTGGGGTAATAAGAAAATATTAGGAATTTATCTTGAATTATGTCTACAAAAAAGTAATTACTGAATATTATACGGCTTGCTTAACTGACAGCCATTCAAGATTACACTTTTTTTTCAAAAATTATAATATTTATCATACATGTATCCCTGGGAAGCGAGAAGGACGCCAGGAGTTCTAAATTTTGTTCTGGTCAATAACTGAATAAGACACTGCCAAAAAAAAAATTTCAACAAATATATCGTACACATTATAGGCAAAATGTAGCCATATTAGATTTGTATTACTTAACAAAGTCTTTGTACATACTTTATAATTTATTTAAATAACGTCCTAAATTCAGCGTGTTGGTTTTTTCAGTATCTAGCTTGATTAACATCGATCAAAAGCAAATCCATTAAATATTTATTATTATATTCACCCTGTAAAATAAATTATCGGTAATCGAGCAATTTTTACATCCGTTTGAGATCTCAGCATATACTTATATCTTTAATTTCATTTAATTCAAACAAACCATTCATCAAAAATCTCGTAGAAAGGTTACACAAAAGTAATTACCTGGCTATGGTAAATTAGAATATTGGAGACATTTTCCATTTATATAGTAGGTACTAATAACGTAGGGTAGTAACATAAAAACGCATTTCAAGGATGAGTCGTTCATATCAATCTTCTTATGTATTAAGCCTCGTAAGCCATTTTAGAAAATACGACTATTCGGTAGCGAATTCTATCGGTATTTTTAAGCTTATTAAGATTATAATAGGTGGCCATCTTTTCGGTTACTAATTATAGGGCGTTCATAAGATCAGGGTTCAGTGTTTGTTCTTTCTGTGTGCTTATTCAATAAATGTGCCAGAATATTCATGAATCCATTGTTTTTGGTTATCACTTTGGAAATTGTTTATCTGCTTGAAATTTCACCATAATTTAAACAGCTATACAGTTATTAAGTTAAAACATCTATTCGCGATTTTTGACCCTCTAGGATTAATTGCATCAATATGGTGACTTACTTCTATTTAAACAGTATTTCATCGTTTCTATTACAGGCATCAGGTGACTGCGCTTACAACTCTAGTGAACTCACAAAATTTAACCTTTTGATGGCTGATACATAAGTGATATGCTATTTCCATCATCGATCCTGTAGAATGATTCGGGGTAGAAACTTCCTAATATTATTTTCTGTTAATAATTTGTTTCGTTCCTCATCCAGCAGTGAAAAATTTTAATTTTGTTCAAATTTTGATTTCTAGCATCCCATGTTCATATTACTTTCGACTGGTTAATCCAGTTCAATTTATTTGTATTAATTTATAAAAATTATATTCATAATATTGCATAGGGCAATAATAGAACTAAAAGTAAAGGAAATAGAACAAAACTTTGTTATCAGGTAAGTAATTACATTTTACGCAGCTTGAATTTGTAATAGGTAGGATCATTTCGGGCCAGGGCCTAGGGTCCTAGAGTATAGCTAGCTCTAGGTCCATTTTATTCACTTTAGCGAAGCAGAAGTACCTAGAGAAAATATAGAATATTAATTTTTAAAATTCATATTTCGCTCCTTGGTGGATTCCAAAAGAGTTGATATATCCATGGAATGTCGTACTAATCCAAAGTCTCTAACCATAGCGAACAGGTTCTCTTTGATAAATTGCTTTTCCAGATAGCTTTCAAAATACGGTCTCATGATCTCATCGTAAGGGTTGCATTTTTGCAAAGCGGTGGATTTTTTGAGACTCACATTAATTGAGCAGTGGATGTAAGACATAATATATTCAAATATACCACTAGTATTAACTACATTGGACACCAAAATATTTTTGAATCATCAGAATCTTCCAAATACATCCTTATTTCATAAACTGAATTCTAATCGCTTACTAATAACACCTACAAGAATCATTTATTTCATTGGAAGTTATATCTGCTGTCTTGTTTCGCTTTGAAGCATACATATAAGTTAACTAACCCAAACTAACGTGTTAATAATAAGTTTGATATTAACTGGGGCGTAGAACTTCCGATAGAAGCTATTAATTCTGATGGTCCATGGAATATTCAATTATTATTCACCAAGGTCGAGTTTTTCCCATTTATATTATTCTCTTTAGATCTAGACTTCCCAATATGTGGCAATGGCAAATTTTCACTTTCATCTCACGTATATTGCTCTCTATACCGTTTCTGCTTTTGCCATTAAGTGTGGGGCGGTAGCTTAATGCGATGTATTGCGCATTCCCCGAATCTTCATCTGTAAAATCGTCGTTTGCATTTGTAGGAGGAGTAGGAGTTAAAGTGGAAACTCCGAACTGAATTGAAAAACTTCATCAAGAACTTCTCTAAAAAGGAGAAAGTGACTATGAAAGAACTACGAAAAAACAATTCAATACATATTTTACAAGCAGACAATAGAAGTGACACGTTATCATGAGCTTCTACGAATATGACGTACAATTATAAGATACACTTAGAAATGAAAACTACTGCCTGCTAAGTAAAGATCCTACAACTTCCATAAAAAGAAAAAATTACAGCACCCTATACGAAAATAAAAGAGGCATCCCTAGAATAGGATAAGAACCACGTCTCACCTCAGCAAGCCACCACATCTTTATGATTTACACAAAATCTATTAGTCTGGCATGCCCCTCAGACTTATTACCAGTTCTAGGGACTCTTCTACGAACAATCAGCAAAATTCTTTCTTCCGATAATAATCAATTCCCTTCAAAATGACGCAGCATCTGTAAAAGACTCTAAATATTTTGTAGAACTAATGAGAACAGTCAATCTTGAGCCAGTAAACCGTTTTGTGAATTTTTACGTTGAAAACTTCCATAAACTCTCCAGTAAAGGAGTTCTTAAGGACAATTAATACCAAGTTGGAACATAGCACCTCATTAAACGAGAGAATAACACTACTAGTCGATGGCATAATGAAATTAATAAAATGTTACCTGAATAATTCCAATATTGTGGTTAAGTTATGTCGACGACACATTTATCATCTGAAACCATGGGGAACAGATTACTATAACGTCAACGATCAAAATTACAATGTAGAAGGAGCCAGAATGTAAACTATTATTCCTTGTTGTTTTAACTTGAACCAACCAAAACGAACAATAATATCTATGAAATCAGCGTATACAGGTCAATATCTAAATTTCGCTCCCAGTCACTCTGGAAACCGATGGTACAGCGAATGGGCATACAGAAAGTGTTTAGAGAACAGACTACCGCCATCCCAAAGATAAGAAGAGACGATGCTCAGCATTCCATATGTCAAAGGGCTGTCAGTGAGAAAACTACGAATTGGACGCAATTAAAATGTAAGAATTGAGTTCAGCTATATTACGAAATTTACTTACGAAAACACGACCGGCAAATCAAAAATGGTCGAAAACTATATATATACAAAATATAGGAGAAGCAAAAAATACGAATGAGAGAACACCAAAAATATCAACACTTGAAGAGGCGAAAGATCAAAATCCCAGAATAGCACAACATATTTGGGATAAACGATATAGGCTTCAGTGTGGCCATCGAGACAGCAGTTCTTAATAAACAACACTGATGTAGACTGAATTTCAGAAAAGCAGCATACAGGGAGCAGAGTGACGAAGAGCTTAGTAGCCCATCACTAGAAATCAACAGCCTTTGGAAACCACTCCTAAATACTACCTATAGAAGGTCTTAAGCTAACCAAATCAACATCCAGTAAAGGGTCAAGTGCTTTCCACGGCTCACCGCACATTGCATTAGTATATAAGGTCGTAAGTTTTTTAATACTTACTTGACAACGTTTGAAGATACAAGCGAATCGAAACGTTGTGAATAAAAAATAAAAACCATGGAACTTTAAAATATTTAATTTACTGAAAATATTACATTGCCTACCACGCATGAAATTAGACTTGAGAGTAAGTAAAATAGAAGAACATGTAATCAAAAAAGTAAATGCCTTCATCAACTGTGTATGTTATAGGCTAAGTTCACACATTCACCCAAATTAATAAATTTACTCGACGATGTACCATTTTTCGGATTACGACAGCGGTAATTAAATAATTCATACGATTAAATCAACTAAATCCCATGATTTCGTTAACTCCTTTAAAGAAGAAAAACATATGAACAAAAATAGATTAATTAAACTCAATATGGCTCAATAACCAACGACCTGTGAGTGTGTAGTTGCGGCGACCTCCTACTCCATGACTATATATAGCATGTTCGATATAATAATCGCCTTAATGCAACAGGATTATAATTCGATCAAAAATATTATGCCATTTTGGAATTAAATTTTATTCACAACTTTAGGAATTTTTTAAAGTGATATAAATTAACGAGTTCAATAGAAATCATTCCTGTCTTCGATGTCAAGAATGGATAGTTCTTGAATCGAAAATAATCTCTTGATGCCAACACATCAGCAGCGGTTCAAGTAAATACTGATTTTTCAAAATTACATTACATTCTTGAATACCTAAAATGGGATTTTTTTCTAAGAATGTCTAAAAGAATATTCAGGAATTAAATTAAAAATTCTGATAAGTAATTTGGTAGGTAGTGATCTAATCCAAAGAATGAATGAAGGAAAGCCTCATAGCTAGTTTAAATCTGTCCCGTGGCTTTGCAATTTTGCAAAATGGCCCCCAGGTGCCGCAATTAGCATCGCGGTATGTGAGCTTAATCGAATTTAATTTCCTGGAAAAGACAGTGTGCCCGCCGAGCGTCGCTTCGTGGAAGTCGTGACTGTTCGGGTTACTGCCTATCTTATTAAACCCAATGGCAATGACTCTTTATTTTTCGAGCTTGTTTTACAATCGTTTCGTGCTAGGGTTAAAGCAGAATAATAACAGGCATTCGGCTTAAGTTAAATACAGAATGTTTTCACATTATTTCCTTGCTAATAGAGTCATTGATTCTTTCTTTTTATTGCGTTCTTATTATACGATCAGTTATATGTTTAGCGTAAAACGTTCAACTTAATAAAAATTCTTAAATAATAATTTGACCTTATATTTTAAGACAGCCAACTGTTTTCAAGGAGATCAATACTTTTGTTTTATGTATCTTTGGTTTTTACATCGTGATCAGAGGTAGAAGAATGTCTTAAGGAATATGAGCCGGCTTCTCTCTAGGAAAAACTGCCTATTTGTATGCATGCATGCATGAATGCCAAAATTTCATATTAGATTTTTGATTCAATATTTTACAGAAACTATAGAAACCTATATGAGCTGGCCGTCAGCTTAAGAGGCTTTTCATTTTTGCCGCAAAGACTGTACGTCAGCGTTGACGCCGGCGGGCGGCGATTTAAATTGCATTGGGTCAATATTGCAAATAAGTAATATATCTAGTTAAAATTTAGAATTTAGAAACTATTGCAACCAACCATTTAAATATTGGAAAATAATAATTTAATAGAGTAGGTGCACCTGTTTACCATAATACATGTATTATGGTAAACAGCCTAATTGTTAGCACTCTAGCCACATGATTCACGTAGGTATACTTATTTTAACCATTAATACTAAATGTTATAATTTAATTATATTGAGTCAGTTCGGTCTTTAATTTAGACATATTCCGCTTTTTCCTGTTGTTCGGACTCAAACGCTAATTACTGAGAAAAAAAATTGCTAATTTTTGGTACTTCTCCCTACTGTTACAATATTATATAGCAAGTAGTTAATATACTTTATTTTTAAATAGTTTTATTTTGTTTTAAATATTTCTTACATAAAAATATGAATTTAAATGCCGAAAAATAAAACTGGAATGAATTTTGTTAAAGTAAAACTTATAATTTTACAAGAGTAAACTCTTAGAAATATTTAAAAATATAAATATACACATTAAAAAAAGGGCAATTTCCCGAGAAAATAAAAGTTCCCTACATTTTTGTTAACATTTAAAATGATAGGTATCACCTTTTGCATAACCAACATTTAGTTCCTACAGCTAGTGAATCGATATCAAAAGTACAAGTGAAGCATACATCCTGTTGCATGACTATGTTAATGGCATGTATATTGTATATTTCTGATGTGTTTGTAATATATTCTGGTGTAACAAGGTTCATGGTAATGTTATATTTCTAAAGTGATATTAAAAAAAATTTTTGGATGGAACCATTATCTACACGTTCTCTTTAAGACTTAAAATATTTTTTGCTTGGTCTTCCTTTTGGAGTTGGTTCTGTATTTTCGAGTTTTTTTTTAATACATTTTTGAAGTGAATAATTATTTGGCTTTATAGGAGTGATTTTTGCTTATGCTTCTGGATACCAGTTGAAATTCGTCTATTTGTCTGCCCTATGTATGATTTTTGACAGTCCACGCAACTGTACTTTGTCCTTTGGATTTCCGAGTACCTACTTGTGCTAAGGTTCGCTGCGGCATGAAAATTGTCTTAATTTGATGCTTCCTTAGAATTCTGCCGACTTTGTCAGTAACTCCCTTTATATATGGAAGTATGACTTAATGCATGTTCTGTTCTTCGTTGCTTTCTGGTTTCTTTCTTGTTTATTTTTGTTGATTACTTGCCTTCCTATTGTTATTTTCAGAGTAGCCATTTATTTAAGGGCGTTTGTTGTTAGTTTTATTTCTTCTTGCCTTTGGGTAGGTTTTGTTAGGCGATAGGATCGAGATATTAATGTATTTGCCACGGACTGGATTTGTGAAGGGTGGTCATGGGATTTGGCGTTTTGATATCCGTTGCTATGGGTGGGTTTCCTGTAGACGGTATGATTTTTCCGGCGTTCTGGTGATGTGGGTGGAGTGGAGGTCTAGGAAAGGTAGCTTCTCATTCTTTCCTACTTCTAGTGTGAGTTGGATTCGGCTGTGAATTTGGTTTAGATTGACCAGGAAATTGTCCAACTCTTCTCTACCATGGGGCCATATAATGATGTCGTCTACGTAGCGTTTCAATAGCGTGAAGCCTGCGTCTTGCAAGGCGTCTCTTTCGAAATACTTTATGAAGAGATTTGCGATGACTGGTGAAAGCGATGATCCCATGGGGGATTTGACGATAGATTTGGTTATTAAACATGAAATAGGTGTTTTTCAGATAGGGATCTGATAATTCGATAACATGCGCTGGAAGATTGTCATTCATGGCGATCTTGTCTAGGAACCCATCGACCGGTATGCTGGGGTAGAGTGAGACAATATCTAAACTTGCAAGAATATCGTTTTCGCCTAAATGGATGTCCTCGAGTATTCCGGTAAGGTGTTTTGAATTTTTGATGTAAGATTCCGCAAGTTGTGTTGTTGGCTGCATTATTCTTGTGAGATATCTCTCTAGTTTTTGTGTAGGAGAATTCACTGCACTTACGATGGGTCTTAAAGGCACCCTGGGTTTATGTATCTTGAGTAGGCCGTAAAGTTTTGCCCATCTGCTGGATTTTTCTCGTGGGATGATATTTTTCTCAATTGTTGGGTCTAAGTTTGCGGCTTTTATTTTGGTTTTAGCGGTCTTTTTCAGGTAGATAGTGGGATCCCTGTTTGATTTCTTATATGTTTTATCCTTAAGGATATCCTCCATTTGCTTCATGTAGTCAACGGTGTTCATCACGACTGTTGCGTTTCCTTTGTCTGCTGGGAGTATAGTTATATTATCCTTGTTGTTCTTAAGATTTTTAGGGCATATATTTCCGGAGGGTTTAAATTAGGTCGTGGTGGTCGGCTTGTTTCTAGTACACGGGCTACTTCTTGTCTCACTTGCTCTGCTTCCTCTTCTGGTTTCTTGTCTATTGTTGCTTCTACGTTGGAAATGATATCTTCTATCGGTATCCTTCTAGGAGCTAGTGCAAAATTGAAACCTTTACTGAGTATCTTATTTTCAGATTCGGTAAGTTGGTGATGCGAGATGTTGTAGACTATTTGGTTGGTATCCAATATTTCTTCCGTGTGCTCTGTTGTACGTTTTTGCAGATTTCCAAACTTCTTCTTGAGCTTCTCTGTTTTAAGACTGGTGTCAGATTACATGCGCCAGAACCTATTTTATTTTATTTTTTATAACCAGATCTATCGTCAAACCGATGGCGCCCCTATGGGATCATCGCCATCACCAGTCATCGCAGATCTCTTCATGACCTATTTCGAAAGAGACGCCTAACGAAACGCAGCCTTCAAACTCACGCTATGGAAACGCTACGTAGACGACATCTTCGTTATATGTCCCCATGGTAGAGAACAGCTGGACACTTTTCTGATCAATCTAAACCAAATTTACAGCCAAATGTAATTCACACCAGAAGTAGAAAAGAATGAGAAGCTACCTTTCCTAGACATCCACATCACCGGAATGCTGGACAAAATCCTAGACTATACCGTCTATAGGAAACCCACCCATACCAACCGATATCTAAACGCCAAATCCCATCACCACCCTTCACAAATCCAGTCCGTGGCAAATACCTTGATATCTCGGTCCTATAGCCTAACAAAACCTACCCAAAGACAAGAAGAAATAAAACTAACGACAAACGCCCTTAAAGAAAATGGCTACTCTGGAAACAACATTAGGGAGGCAACTAATCAACAAAAACAAACAAGGAAGAAACCAGAAAGCAACGAAGAACAGAACATGCAAGTGCATATAAAGAAAGTCACTGACAGTCGGTAGAATCCTAAGGAAACATAAAATGAAGCCAATTTTGAAGCCACAGCGAACTTTAGCACAAGTACTCTACTCGGAAATCCAAAGGGCAAAGTACAGTTTGAGAACCCAGGAGGGTACACTGTACAGCATACCATACATAGGGCAGACAAATAGACGAAGTTCAACTAGAATCCAGAAGTATAAGAACAGCATCACCACTACATCGCCATATACTTTCCGTATATATTTTACTTTATATATATTCATTTATTTAGTTTGGAAAAATAAAAAAAAACTGCCAAAAGTGTCGGGTCGATAATGAAATGATGAATAT
>JAEQML010064006.1:0-22480 GCA_016904865.1 Pissodes strobi | reverse complement strand
ATAGCAAAGTTGTAATTCTGTTAAGAACCCACGGGAAAAACGTAACATTTGGTGTCAGAAGTTGGATTGTGAAGGGACCGGACTTGCGAAGTATTTTTCGAGGAAAGAAGTACAAGTACGTCAACGAGACCGTTTGATTGGTGGATTCTGGTAAAATTTTATAACATTCTATGGTCAATACAAGGCAACAAACGGCGGAAATGGAGCAAATAAATAAAATGTTGGCCGATTTTATGGATAATTTAAACGCTGATCGGGAAGAGGAAGAACGTAAAAGGCAAGTAGAACAGGACCGGTTTCAGAAAATTTTACAAGATCAGGAAGACAAAAGGCAAAAAGAACAGGACGACCGGCTTCAGAAAATTTTACAAGATCAAGAAGACAAAAGGCAAGCTGAACGGGAGGACGATGAACGTAGAAGGCAAGCAGAACAGGACCGGCTTCAGAAAATTTTACAAGACCAGGAAGATAAAAGGCAAGCAGAACAGAACCAGCTTCAGAAATGGATGCTGGATGTAATTGTAGGCGAGCAAGGAAAATTACAGAAGATATTGGACGGGCAAAATGAGAAATTTGAAAAAGAAGTAGGTAATATACAAAAAGAAGTTGGAAATGTACAAAAAGAAGTTGGACATGTACAAAAAGAAGTAGGAAACGTACAGCAAGAAATGAGGAATCTACAAGCAGAAGTTACCAGACTAAAACATCAAGGACCCACCGAGAGGGTATTCGCTACAGGGCATAACATCAAACCTCCAACGTATGACGGTCAAACCTCCTGGACAATGTACAAAAGACAATTTGAAGCCGCTGCTGTTGCCAACGGTTGGAATAATGAAGAGATGGCTACATCACTGGTGGTAGCGCTTCGTGGATCTGCCCTGGAACTACTGCAGACCATTCCCATCAGCCAACAAGGGAAATATGACATACTTGTAGCTGTCCTGGAGAGACGATTTGGAGACCAACACCGAAGACAACTATATCAGGCACAAGTAAAGTCTCGGCATCAGAAGCCTGGTGAAAATCTGCAAGAATTTGAGGCAGACATTAGACGTCTCATTCAATTGGCCTACCCGGGAGCGACAGAGGAATTTCAAGAGGAACTTGCAGCCCAATATTTCGTGGATGGTATCAGAGATCCAGAAACTCAGAAAATGCTACGCCTAGCCAAATTTGATAACAGCAGTGAAGCTTTGGGTCGAGCCCTAGAAATCGAGGCGGCCTGTAACATCTCCAAGCCAAAAATCAGGGCCGTATCCATCCAGGAAGAAAAGCCGACAAGCAGCTGTGAATTAAATGAGATGGGTGAAATTTTGAAGAAATTAACGGAAGTTCTTCAGGCCACGGCGAGATTCCGGGAGCCAATGGAAGATAGGCCACGTAACCGAAATGCATCAAATCAGTGCTATAGATGTGGCAGAACTGGACATTTCAAAAGAGACTGCCGAGTACAACTACGGTCTAGATCTCCATCCAGAGACGCTAGGGCCCCCAAGTCAAATCAGGAAAACTTCAATTAGTCAACATTGCGGGGCGGGTGTTGGCTAAAGAAGATAAAGCCCCCAGGATCGTCTCCATAAAAAGCCTAGGAAAAGCCGCCGACAGTCTAACAATTACAGGAAAGATCAACGGAAGAGCCATAACAATTACTGTTGACACTGGTGCGGCGGCATCTTTGATAAGGTCCAACATAGTAAATAGAGTAGAAGTTCTACCCATATCAAAGAATGTAGTTTTACGTACAGTTACCGGTGAGACAGCTGAAGTACTTGGGGAAATGGATATCGAACTTCAACTGGGACGAATTACATTACACCACACAGTGTTAGTCGCCGACATCGAAGACGAATTTATTTTGGGGATGGATCTCATCGGTCAACATGGATTCTCTTTTGACAACAAGCTTAATCTTCTGAAGTTTGGCACCGAAGAGTTCATCCTTAACAAAACAGACGATGGCACACCGACTAAAGTAGTGGCGGCATGTACTGTCAGAATAAGCGGAAATACCGAGCAGATAATTTTTGGGAAATTGGAGAAGGATTTTGGAGGCTGTATCGGACTTATCCAACACCACGATTTGCCTTGCAAACACCTCGTAGGCAAAGCACTAGTCAAAACCGACGGCGAAATACCGATAAGGATAGCAAATATTTCATCCAATTCCATCAAAATCAATAAAGGAGATGTAATAGCCACTTGCGAGCCGGTGCAATGGGTAACCAGTTGCGAAACGCAGTCAGAAGTAACACCCTCAACATCACCTAAGGAAGTCCTAGAACATTTCCATAAGTCGTGGCAACATCTGTCTTCCGAAGAACTGAAGAGAGCTACACAATTTATCAAAGAGCAGAGCACAGCCTTTGAAAGGAAAAATGGCAATACTGGAAGAACGAACATCATAAAACATAAAATCGACACTGGAAGTGCTCACCCCATACGACAGCATCCTCGGAGGCTACCAGTGACGAAGCAGCAAGAGGTTACCACATTAGTCAACAAGATGCTTGACGATGGAATTATTGAGGAATCATCGAGCCCATGGTCGTCTCCTGTTGTCTTAGTCACCAAAAAAGATGGGACTACCAGATTCTGCGTGGACTATAGAAAGCTCAATGACGTCACCAAGAAAGATAGCTATCCACTTCCCAGGATTGATGACACGTTGACGACACTAGCAGGTTCTCATTGGTTCTCAACACTCGATTTAAAGAGCGGCTACTGGCAAGTAGGCATCGACGAACAAGATAAGGAAAAGACTGCCTTTTCTACCGGAAGTGGTTTATATCAGTTTAAAGTTATGCCCTTCGGATTATGCAATGCCCCCGCTACTTTTGAGCGTCTTATGGAGGTTGTTCTACGAGGCCTCACTTGGAAGACATGCCTGGTCTATCTTGATGATATAATGGTAATGGGAAAAACTTTCGAAGAGCACCTACAAAACTTGCATGAAGTTTTTACTAGAATCAAGAATGCTCAGCTCTTACTGAATCCAAAGAAATGTTTTCTTTTTCAACAAAAAGTTGAATTTCTCGGGCATGTTGTGTCATCAGAAGGAATCCAAACCGACCAACGGAAGATTACAGCAATCAAGGACTGGCCTCGTCCTCGCGACAAACATGAACTGCGGAGCTTCCTTGGACTATGTACTTACTATAGAAGATTTGTTGAAGGATTTGCAAATATAGCAGCACCTCTACATAACCTCACTGAAGAACGAGCTAATTATAACTGGGATCATAACTGCGATTCTGCGTTCAGGAAATTAAAAGCGGCTCTATGTTCTAGTCCAATATTGGGATATCCGGAACAAAAGGGTAAATTTGTATTGGACACAGATGCAAGTAACACCGGCATCGGAGCAGTTTTATCGCAAGTACAAGCAGGGGAAGAGCGAGTTATCGAATACTACAGTCGAACACTTTCGAAACCTGAACGTAACTACTGTGTAACCCGAAAAGAGCTTTTGGCAATAGTACGGTCTGTTGAGCATTTCCATCAATATCTATATGGGCAAGAATTTCTGATAAGGACTGATCATGCAGCACTTAAATGGCTTTTGGATATGAAACAACCTGAAGGACAGGTAGCCAGGTGGCTTGAAAAGTTACAACAATATAATTTTAAGGTTAAGCACAGAGCAGGAAGATTGCATAATAATGCAGATGCTTTATCCAGAAGACCATGCGCGGATAATTGTAAGCATTGCCAAAGAGTAGATCAACGAGAAGGAATTACTCGGATTAGGCAAACGAAATTTGAGGTTGATCAGCAGTGGACCACAGAGCAACTTAAAAAGGATCAGCTTGAAGATAGTGAAATAGCACTATTGCTAAGAGCTAAAGAAGAACATCAACCAAGACCAAGCTGGAGCGAGATATCAACTAAAGGACTTGCTTTTAAAACTCTGTGGGCTCAGTGGGACTCCCTGGTGGTGGAAAATGGACTTCTTAAACGAGCCTGGGAAAGCGCCGATGGAAAAGTAGTGAAGACACAGTTAGTGGTACCAAGGAGGAAGATATCGGAAGTTCTGGAAGAAGTTCATAATGGAAAGTCTGGTGCTCATCTCGGAGTGAACAAAACGATTGACAAGATTCGCGACAGATTTTACTGGGTCAACTACTGCCAAGATGTGAAATCGTGGTGTCGGCAGTGCTCAACCTGTGCCGCAAGCCAAGGACCCAAAACAAGATCTAGGGGCAAAATGAAACAGTATAATGTGGGCCTACCGTTTGAACGTATCGCCATTGACGTAGCTGGCCCTTTTCCAGAAACAAATAATGGTAACAAGTACATTTTAGTGGCAATTGACTACTTCAGTAAATGGCCTGAAGTCTTTGCAATCCCCAATCAAGAAGCTGTTACCATAGCAGAGGTTCTTGTGAATAACCTATTCAGCAGATTTGGTGTTCCGTTAGAGCTGCACTCAGATCAAGGACGCAACTTCGAATCCAAGGTTTTCCAGAAAGTCTGTGATTTACTCAACATCCATAAAACACGGACTACCGCCTTACATCCACAATCAGACGGCATGGTTGAAAGGTTTAACAAGACCATTGAAGAACATTTGTCAAAGGTCGTAGATGAACATCAGAAGGATTGGGACCAACACATACCACTATTTTTAATGGCCTATCGATCAGCAGTCCATGACACGACAGGACTAACACCAGCCATGGTTTTATTTGGAAGAGAACTCCGCTTACCCTGCGACCTATTATTCGGAACGCCAGACAACCAGGATATGGAAATTCAAGACTACGCGGACTCCCTTAAGGAAAAGTTACTATACATCCATGAATTAGCCAGAGAAAACACGGAGAAAGCCAGTGACCGAATGAAGACACGATATGATCTCAAAGCTAATTCTATGGGATTTCAGGTGAACGATAAAGTCTGGTTATATAATCCGCAAAGGAAGAAAGGAAGATCTCCCAAGATAACGCCAGTATGGGAAGGACCCTATACAGTCATCAAAAGAATTAATGACGTTGTGTATAGAATTCAGCGTAGTCCCAGAAGCAAACTGAAAGTTGTTCACCTCGACAGACTGAAAGCATACCACGGACATACAGTATCTGATCGGGACGATCAGGTTTAAGAGGGAGGCAATGTCACGACTAACAACCATCCGAACGTTTTTGTGCTACCCTATAGAACTAGCCGCCCCGCCGTGCCCCTCGCTTCTCTGTCTGTATGAATCATCGCCCGGCTCGACGCGAAGTTTCGGGTAGCTGGAATTATCTCGATGGCTTCGTCGAGATCATATAGAGTGACCTCGGAATACTTCCCGAATATTCGTGATAGATTTGAGATTATATATAAGCAGACCTAAGTGGGTTAGTTAGTTCAGTTAATCATTGAGTGCTGAATAGATATTAGTGGTAAAGTTATAAGACTAGTTTAGTGAGTTAAATTGTATACAGTGGTAGTGAATAAAGAGAGTATTAGTTGAAAATAGCAAAGTTGTAATTCTGTTAAGAACCCACGGGAAAAACGTAACACTATAATAACATCACAAGTCTATCAATGCAGAGACAGCCATCGTTCTGGGCATAAACAGGTATGCGTATAATTATGCATCTAAAGCCATTTTGAATCACCTACCGGTAATAAAATCCATTTAGCTTTAATAATAGCAGTACTTTGGTACTGTGTTTTTATTTTTCAGTAGTTGTGCATAATAATGTGTTATTAAGAAATAAAATGTTATCTATATATTTATCTTGATATTTAATAAAGTTACCAACCATTTTATACGATGAACTATACGTAAAGTCCTTAAGCAGTTTTGTTTTATATACATATCCGTTTAATTAGTTGTATTTTATGTAGCAACACTTGTATATCTTATTATTTTAAATCTATACTAAGGGATGTTTTGGTTGCTCTTTTCTATTTTGTTTAAATTTAAAAATAAATAATTTTATTACCTTTTATATGGTTTTTTTTCTATCGACGTTTAATTATGGTCGATTAATTATCATGTAAAAATATATCATGATTCAGGTCGTATACTTTCTTAGTTTTAAAGAACTTATTTAAACTTATCTTCTCTCTTTTCCTTATATTTGTTTATTGTCATATATTTGTGTGTTTATACTCCGATACACTCGTTTAACCCTCATTTTATTATTACATAACACCTTCACGAATTACCGCCTTTGGCGTACGTCATATCTTTATTTTATTGCCAAACTCTGATCACCGGCATTTAGCTTAGACTGGTTTATCTAAAGAATATCCTGCCATTAGCGAACATTGTTTGCAATTCTCATATAAGAGACTCCTCCAGTTGTTTTGTGGACCGGTCCTTTTTGAGTCTGTTTACCATTTATATTACTTTCATATTTTTCCTTATTTCTCCCAAATCTTCGACGATCTTACGTTGATTAAGATTTCTGGTTAGTGATCACTTTATAATATTTATTTACACTACTGAGGTATCTGCGGAGTTTGTCTTTCTTCCTATCTCTTTCTATTTCAATCAAATCTCTCAACATTTCGTCTCGCGGCAATGCCGATCGAGAATTTGAGGAATATATTGTCACATTTAGGGTAAAATAATTATTAATAAATCGTGTTTCGAGCATTTTACTGTCACATCGTTAAACAAAAAGATTTAAAAAATAAAACATGAAAATGAGAACTAAAGAAGCCAAGGATCGAAATTGAGAACGTTTTAACCAAAAAAACTAAAAAGTTTAGAAAGCGAAATTGAATACCTAATCGAAGTTAAGGGAAATAATAAAATTTCCTTATTTGTGAGGTTGTCTGTTTAGAAAGTTTACTAGCTTCTATTGATGACGTAAAACCTAATTTCATTCTTGTATATGGTCCCATGAAAGAAATCAGAACATATATGGGGACAGAACACAAGAATAAAATTTTCAAAAATAGCTGTAGCTACTGTGGATGCTTCTTTGTTTAGCATTGGAATTATTACTATATATTTTGTTACTGTTTGCGAAGTTCCGCAATATTTGATTGATCAAGCTAGACATTTGCAGAGTTATATTAGTGTCCTCTAGCTCGAATTTGCTTTCCAATTATTGTCGTTTTGATCGATTTATTAATTAGCTAATAATATCTCATTATTTTCCAAATCCATAAAATTTTTCATTGCATGTCCTCACAAATTAAGTTACGTTATTTATGATGTTAAAATTTAATCTGCGAATCTAGATAGTAACCATTTTCCCGGACTTAAGTAAGTCTCCAATGTATTATCATTATGCTTGTTGCGCTTAGTTTAAAACATTTGCAAGCAATCAAAATAAATGTCCAGGTGAATGTGATGTTTACCATATTAGGATATACAATTTATATTTAGAAATAAATTAACAATTTCTTAAGTAGTATTTGAGTATTGAGGAATGAAACTTAATCAACGGATCTCGAATATCATTTGTATTACTTTATTGTGTTTAATTTCATCATAATAATAACTAACAGACATTCCAGAATAAGATATACCACCATTTGTTTGACTTTTGTTTGTCCCATTTTAAAATTGATAAAATTGATCCTGATAAACTGACCAGATCATTTCAAAACAGCTTCAGGGAACTTAACTCAACTTAAATATTTCTCATTATGAATTTATCTTTTACTCAAAGAGCATCCCAATGGGTTTGAGTGAAACAGTTATTTTGTACGTAAATTGCTATCTAAGCGAATCCCATAAGAAAATAAATATCTAAATTGGAACAACAAAATATTTTTTTATTAGCTTTTCGTGATGGAAGAATAAATAAGTGCCAATAAAACAAGCTATACGTAAATGAGAAGTATACTAAAACATACAATGTATTTCAACAACTGAACAGTAGCGAAAATTATTTAAGTATGATAAATCTTACAATTTTGTACATTTTCAAATCATTGACACAATCTTAAATGTTGCAGCATATAAATTACTTTATCATAAGATGCGAAGAATATAATAAAATAAAAGGTACTTGTTGATTTAGGTATTTTAAATAGGGAATATTGATATAGTATCGAAGTAAAATAATAATCGGAATTTCAGAATTATTATTCTAACTAAAACACCAAAAGTTAGCCCACCAGTAAAAGTTGTTAAAAGAATGTATTTTGAAATAAATGAATAATTATAATTTTAAAATAAGAGTTGTTTTAATGGGCTGCGTGACCATATGGTTACAACACTTTGTTTCCTATGCAACGTTAACATAAAACCACTAAAAATAATATTAGAAATAGATACCTGCCCTGTAATATTATAGTAATTTTGTATGATCTTGTTAATGTCTTGCCAGATAAAGGGCAAAAAAATACGTAACCATATGGTAACTTAAACCAATAAACCAGTTTTCCCATATATAGGAAAGGATTTAATTTAAAATTCTAATTATGTTATTATTGTAATATATTAACTAAAATGGAATTTATCCACAATACCGAAACAAAATTTTTGCAGTCGACTAATCATCAGGAGATGATTTAAATTCTGTTTCGGTATTGTCGATAAAACTCTATTTTAGTACATTTTGCCGAAGGTTCCAAACCCCAACATAGGTAATACGTATATAGTTATTTCGTTTTTAAATAATAGTATATTATGATATAAGTGTATAAGAGGGCCTTTAAAGCACGCGCGACATATTTCAAAACACGACGCGCATCGGAGTGTTTTGTAAGTCGCAAGAGCTTTAAAGGTCTCTTATACACGTATATAATACGCTATTTTTTATTACGAATGAATCATAATCTCAAAAATGTTTTAAATATTAAACTTAAGGAATATATTGACGAATATATTAATCTGTCACATTTGACATGATCAAATGTTTCTATAGCAACCTTTAAGAAAGTCGGCGCATCATAAACATCATTTTAAGCACGCTGCAGCGTGCGATAATCGTTGATTATGATGCATGCGTAATAAAAAAATATATAAAGTATTTTAATAGTTCCCTACTAAATTTTTAATAATTATTAATAAATATATGAAATTATTAATAATTTTAAAATAAATATTAACCCAAAACAGATGGCAATAGAACTCGAAGTGTGGCTGCGGCAATAATTTGTAAAAATTGTGTAATATTTCTGATATAAAAATAATTTTTATATACAAATTAGATTTAAAGTATTTTCAGTCGTAGATATTGATAGACAAACCTAAATTTTGTTTGTAGCTGTATGCAGCGTGGTTATAGCGTGGTTTTATAAAGAAAACTATTTTATAACAGAGTTGCAAGCTCTCAGAAAACTTAAATCGTTTTTTTGATTTAAATCATTTTAATGACTTAAGTCATTTGATTTTAAGTCATTTCTCGAAACCTGACTTAAGACTTAAAATTAAGTAATTTTCAAATTGATTTGTGACTTAAATATTTTTTCCGAAATAGAAAAAAACTCAAGTCATTAATAACAGACTTAAATCAGTACATACGATTTAAGTCATCTAGAAACGATTTAAGTCATCTAGAAACGATTTAAGTAAAAAAAAAGATTTAAGTCTTTATAAAAGGCTTCAATCGGTGAATTATTTAAATAATTTGGAAAAGATTTAAGTCATGTTTTTCATGTATTTTTATGATACATTTTTAACAGCGGCTCTTTCGTTTGAACTGACAGGTGTTCACGCTGCAGCAGATCAAATACTCATTTAATTTTCGTACTCGACAGTCGCTATCGGCTATCGCTAGTGAATAAACAAAAGCGCTGCGCTAATATATAAAGTTAGCTTTTCGGAACCGTTTGACTTGATGGCTACATCCCAAATTAAGTTAATCTGGGGCTACATTAAAGAATTGTCTGGTCTAAATAGATGAATAAAACGGGTGATTTATAATGTTGTCATTTTGTTTGCCAACATTGATCGTGTTACGCGTGCGTAGTGAGTCGGATGTCTTTGTCAGGTGAATCCCCGACCCCGCTGTAGGCGTTGTAAAGATAAAGGATGATTGCTATTATTTATGTGGCATTAAAGACGAATATATTATATTATATAGACGTGTTCATACAATGCAGGGTGTTTCGGTTTATTTTATTCAAATTGAAAGGGGTGATCGAACTGATCGATAGATAGATTGAAATTTGAGTAAATATCATATCAAAAAGTATCAGGCCACATTTTATTTTTTTTATTAGCTTCACATGTAGCTAACAAATCTAGGAAGTCGATTTTGATTTTGACTGACTTCTACTTGTCCGATTGACTTGAAATTTATCCAGGGCCTTATTTAGAAAGGGGAGGGGGGGCTAAATTTTGTTTGACCCAATTCCCGATGTTAAATTGAGCCAAACGTTTGTATACGTATGTGAGTTGGATGATGCATGACGATGCAATACTATGGTCTTAGTGGGCGTATTTAGGGGGGCTAAAGTTTGTTCGACCCACTTCCCGGTGTTCATTTAAGTTGAAATTTTGCACATGTATGTAGGTTGGATGACAATGTCATTTGATGGTGTTATTGGGCTGATCCAGGGGGCTATTTAGGAGGGCGGCCTAATTTATGTTTTACTTATGACTAAAAAGTAAAGAATTAAATTATAGTTTAAAAAATTAAAAACACGCTTTTACCGCACTAAAAAGTATAAAATAATAATATTTATATTCTGATGTTCAATATTAGAAATACAGAATATCATTTTCAGATTCTGAATGTTTAATAACATTAAAATGCCTTCAGCCCCGTCTCCAGGCTTTAGGCCGCCCGAGGCGAGCAGGATTTGGCCGCCCCTTACAACAGACCAATTAAGGAGTCAATAATGACCTATCCGGCGAATAGGCGGTTTTTTAACCCATAGGTTCCGATATGAGGAGATGACCTGCAGGGTCTATATTTTCATGGTAGATGTACCACGGGGGGGTACCTGGAATTAAATCGGGGATGCCGGGGCTGGATTTTAAGAGGGGGTTTTGGGAGGCTATATGAAAATGGCGTGGTGGTTTTTCGTGGTTTCAGGCTAAACGGGAGCTCGGAGCAAAATATTGCCGCCACCAAATTCCGAAACGCGGAGTCGGGGTTGGCTGGTTAGTGGGTTCCCCCCACGCCCCCCGTTTCCTGAACTTTTCTCGAGAAGTGGGGGAAATCGCGAAACACGTTTTTTAACGGGTAGGTTCCGGTAGAAAAAAGAAGAATATCGGCAAACGGAAAAAACCGTATTTTTATATCGTCCTAACCGACCTAACCGCAACCTACCTGGAACCTATCGGTTTTTTTCCGAACGGCTTGAAATTCGGCATGTAGGTAGAGGACCTCACGGCCGACAAAAAAGGTTCTTTACGAAAAAAAAAACAATATTCTTAGTTTTCGAGAAATCGGTCATTTAAATTCAAGGGCCTTTAGCCCGTATGGGAGTCGTCGAACTTAAAAAATATATATATTGTTTTTTTTTTTGAAAAAAAGAGATTTTTTTTTTTAAATTTGCAATTTTTTTTATTACCCTGTATATGCTTTTGAATATTTTATTTTTATATTAATAATATGTAAATGGACCCCTTTAATCGTTTCCGTAATAAAAACGGATATTTTGTTTTCAAAAAATTTTTCGGAAAAATTCACTGGTATCTCTAAAAAATCGAGATTTTCATTAAATCGGCTATAATTCTAAAACGGTAAGAGTTAGAGGTAAACTTTAAATGTTTTTAAAAATGTATTGTTTTACCACCCTGTATATGATTTTGGAAATTTTATGTCTACTTTGATGATATGTAAGTGGATCCTTCTAATCGTTTCGGTAATAAAAACGGGGAAAAAATTAAAAATATTTTTCCAAAAAAATTACTTTTGAAGTGGGTATTTTAGAGAAGAGTATTTGGGGGCACGGAGTTCAAATTTTTGGTCTAAAAAATCGCACAAGTCTGCTGTTCCGAAATATTTCGAAATTAGGGTTTTTTTTGGACAAATTTGTTTTTAACACCCTGCATGTGAATTAAAAAAATTATTTGTACCTGGGTGCCATGTTCGAAAAAAATAAATTTTGATCTGGGTACTCTAGAGAGGGGTATTTAGAGGCGCGGAATTCGAATTTTTGATCTTAAAAATCGCACGAGTTTGTTGTACCGAAATATTTTGAAAATAGGGGATTTTTTTGGGAAAACTTGTGGTTTTAACACCCTGCATGTGATTTAAAAAAAAATTATTTGTACGTGGGTGCCATGTACGTGGATCCCTCTAACCGTTTCTGTATGAAAGTGAAAACAAGATTTCAAAAGTAATTTTAGAAAAAAATAAAAAAAAATTGGATACCCTAGAGGACGGTATTTGGGGGCCTGGAATTTTTGAACTAAAAAATCGCACAAGTATGTTGTACCGAAATATTTTGAAATTAGGGGATGTTTTTGGGAAAATTTGTAGTTTTAACACCCTGTATGTGATTTAAAAAAAAAATATTTGTACGTGTGTGACTTGTACATGGATTCCTCAAACGTTTCTGTAAAGAAAGCGAACAAAAATTTTGGAAAAATAATTTTCGAAAAAAATAAATTTTAATGTGGGTACTCTAGAGCGGGGTATTTGGGAGCGCGAAGTTCGAATTTTTGGTCTAAAGAATGGCACGAGTACGTATATGTAACATGCGCTCGCTCCTCGCATGTGTTACATGCTGTTCAGTAATCGATCAATCAATCGGGTTGCGTTTCGGTCATTCCTGAATCGCTTTAGGGTGATGTGACCCGTCCCTAAAGATGAGCTAAGTCGCGATTTTTCGGTAGCAGTTGCGACTGTTTATGCGATTTTTCATTCACTGCGAATTTAAACTGCTAATGCTACTTGCGAATAGACCGTTATGTTATATAGTGAGGTTTAATTTTTTTAAGGCGTTATTATTGCATATAAGGCGCGATGAGCTGCTTATAGTAAGAATGAAGCGTTTTACATATTCATTGCGAGATAGTTTATCGTGTTACATACAATCGCATTAAAACTTTATATATATAAAAAATAAAAACGGCCGCCCCTAAAAATCGGCCGCCCGAGGCGGCTGCCTCGCTGCCTCGCCCCTGGAGACGGGCCTGATGCCTTAATGACTATGCCAAAAAGCGTCAGGCGCGAAATTAATTATTTAACTTTTTTAGTTTTAATTTTAAAAGTTAATGTCCTGCTACAAAATACTGGAACACGCTAACCCAAACTAACCACAGATCTAGGAAGGGGATCTGTGAATTTAACCGACTTTGTAAATATCCATTACCGTCTAGAAGTTTTAGACAGGTACAAAGTCGGTTAAATTACATAACAATAAATTGTGCTTTTAATGCTCATATTAAAACATTTTAAACAATAAATAATTAATTTAAACAATTGTATCGGATTTACTTTTATCGGTTCTTGGAATATTATGAAAAAATTCAAAAACAGCTTTAGAAAAAGTTATCAGTTTTTGAAATAGAGCGATTTTAAAAAAATTGCCATTTTCAGCTTCAACTTTTATCAAATTTAACCGAGTCTGAATCTATGACCGTTTAGAAGTTAGAGCACATATTATGTGCTCGTATATAGAAAACAGTAGCCTCCCTGTATATATCTACTCTATTCTATAAAAGGTGTTTTAAGTTTTTAATTCGTTTGTACGTGTTCTGAAAATAAACCGTTTTAAATTCTTAACATAGTGGTTTTATTGTCATCTGTATCTACAATAGATTAATAGGTAATATAAGTATTAAATATCCTTAGTACCATAAAATTAATATTAAGATTTAAAAAATAGGTACTTAAATTGAATTCTCATTGTCTTGACTTAAGGGCAATTATTTTGACTTAAGTAATATTTTTTATTTAATTCATTTTATTGACTTAACTCGTCGATCATCATGATATATCAAAAATATAGACTTGAGGCATAAAAACGATTTACTAAAGGATTTAAGTCATAAAACGACTTATATCACATTATATTGATTCAAGTCTTTACGAAAATGACTTGACTTGAAAGAAAATGATTTAAGTCAAAAACTTAAAACTTAAATCATTTGAACTTTATGTTAGAATTGACTTAAGATTTAAATCGCTTTGATTTTAGAAATGACTAATTTGTTGCAACTCTGTTTTATAAATGTTTATGTTGTCTTTGGGTGTGCACCTGGGTGGGCACTCCACATTTTAAGGGGGCACGTGCCCACCCAGGCTTTTCCTTGGCGACGCCACTGTATCCAAGAATAAAATTCTATTGGGAACCGTGGTTATAAAATATATTCCCAAATAAAAAACAGTATGCCAATAAATAGATTTTATAAATTAGGCAAAACAAACATTTCGTCAATATACAAGAAGATCATAATAAATATGATCGACTCTGAAGATAAGATAAGACCGTTGACTGATTCTCAGCCAACGATAAGACCATTATATGACGCAAGCAAATGGATCCAGTAACAAGTGGCAGTATTTGGACAGTCGCAGTACTTTTGAAACTAGCAGAGCGAATATCAGAATCAAATATACATTTATTCTGTGACCACTTTCTTTCTGAATGTAATTTGCTTCAATATTTACGATCAAAACAAATATACGCAATATGTACTGCAAGGCAACATAGGTTCAATAATCCAATATTTTCTTCTGACAAAGCTATGATAGAAAGGGGTTGTGGTTGATCTGAAGAAATCATTATTCAAGATGGAGAAGTAATTTTAAACAAGTGGTATGTATCAGTATCAGTATGGAAGGGGTGGCCCATAGTGGGCCTTGCACTTATGCCACCGATTGGACCCGTTGTGCCCCCAGCCCGCATTAGAGAACCTCCAGAATGCCGGTCCTCCTTAAGAAAGCCCGCATCTCCTTCAGACTAACACGACGCAGTGAATCTGGCTCGATCGACGTCACGCCAAAGATTCTGAAACTTGCCCACGCAAAGGCGGGGCATTCCGTAAATAGATGGTATGGGGTCTCGTCGTCCTCCATGCACCATCTACACTCCGCCTCCTCTGCAATTCTCAGCAGGGTCAGGTGCCGTCTAAGCCTACAGTGCCCTGTGTAGAATCCTACAAGGGCCCTGCACTCCTTCCTAGGTAGGCACAACAGCCCCTTGGCGAGACTCTTCGCAGGCCCATGTATCATGAGCCTCGTCTGTCTCATCCCCGGAGCCGTCCGCCATACCTCCTCCGCCCGACCCTCCATCCAGGCCTCCAAAGCTCCTTCGCGGACGATCCCCGGACAAGGGTCAGGCCCCAAGTATCCGCGTGCGGAGCCTTCTCTGGCTAACGCATCGGCAGTCTCGTTTCCCGGTACACCCGACTGTCGTAACCTTTTTTCGCTTGCAAGTTCAATCAGCCAGCTTCTACACTCCCTTACCAACGGAGTGTGCGTACGGACCGACTTCAGCGCCATGAGTGCGGCCTTGCTGTCGTTGAGCTTCCAGACCCCCATCATGAACGCAAAAATTTCCGCTTGGAAAACCGTAGTGTGCTCGCAAAGTGAGGCGTATAATTACCGCCCCAGAGCCTCGCAGTACGCGCCTGCTCCGGTCAGTGTTCCCATTCTGGACCCGTCTGTGAACCAGACTAGCCCATCCCAGGTTCCCATCCTTCCCTCCAAGTGGTATGATAAAAAGCCCGTAATTAAGGTCTCAAACTACTTGGGTAATGGGATCAAAAAGAAAAAATACATTCAAGTCGAGGGGCCAGAGGTTGTTAAAGCATATAATGCACATATAGACGAAGTTGATTTTTATGGCTCAAATGCAAAGTAGTGCTGCATATTAACTGATTCGCCCCTTATCATACAAAATTATATGTTTATAAATTACTGCCAAACTACAAATATTTAAACTGTTTAGATTCTATTTTACACCAAAATATGTTTAAGTGTGTATGTATATCTTGCTATTGCCCCTTTTAAAAGAGCACCTCAAGTAAACTACTAAAGAAAAAACTTGTAATTGTAAGCAGATTAAAAAAAAATGAAAAAGAAAAATTCAGGCATATCCCGGTTAGTCCCATATTAGGTAACCTAGTGTACAGCGAAATTCGCTCTTTCATAAATTCTGAACGATTGATTATTGCTTGATAACTATAATATGCCAGGAAATATACTGTCACGTTCAGAAAGATAACAGGAAAACCTGATGGATTTTAATCCCGAACTTTCAAAACAAAAGTATCTGAACTTATTTGCTATTTTTGCTATTCAGAGTATCACTACTGATTTACATTATGCAAGGAACTGCAGACTTGAGCAATATTATTACTTACCAGCTGTATTTTTTAATTTTAAGGTCATTTTCTCCAATATCTGGTTTGTCGCATCATTGGCACTGCTATTTCTGTATTCCATATCTTTTACGATAGCATGGGCTAAACAGTATTTAGCTATAGTTTCTCCATGACCTAAAACACACGTCGTTTTGGGAAGATGGAAATTAAGCAAATCAAATAGTGTAGGTATTTACCAATTATGATTGAGACAATAAGTACACTATGAAAATTGGGAATGAGTCTACAGAAAGAATAATTTCCGTAACCTTTGATGTTAGTAAACAAGTTTTATTATAAAATGATTGAAATTTAAGTAAATTATAACCTGATTTAAATCCTATTTTAAAGCCGCTATGCCGTATATAAAAGTTCTTATTAACCCCTTGAATACGTTGTCTGATGATTTTTTCGGCCCGTCCGCCGATTTTTTTTATCGATTCAGAACGTAAATTCACCAGATATTTATCAGTAAAATATCTTACGAAAATATTCAGCTAAACGTTAAATTAAAGTATGTTTACTTCATCCCAACTCCTATTTGCTTATGCACATAACATATAAGTAGAAAATTGGCGTGAATTGTGTCTGTATAATGAATGTACCTGTAGTAGATACAGCACCGATATTATCATCAGCATAAGTACCACTGCCTATCAGGGAAGTATCACTACTTCTACCGACCATTTTCCCATTTATGCCTCCAGTTGAAGTTGCAGCAGCAAGATTGCCGTTTTTGTCAATGGCAACGGCCCCTACGGTACCCACTTCGCCGGGATTCTATAAAATAAAAACAAGGCAAATTTTTATTTTTTTCTTTCAACGCGCGTTTCGCTAACCATATTAGTATCATAGGGGATTATTAGAACTCTAATGTTTTAATCATTTCCTGATGATGCACAAGATTGTGAAAAAAACTTTTATACACATTTGATATACTTATTCAACGACTGACGTAGAACCTATACCTACTTATATGTATGTATGTATCAAGTCACAAATATATCTATGCTAACTAGAGTAGTTTGGGTTACTTAATTACTTACTTTACTTAATTTTAGTAAAAAGTGCAGCAAGTAAAAACTTTTTAGATGCAGGGTTTTCCCCTGGTACAGATTTATGCATTTATTTATATCATTTTAAAAGTTGACATTTTAGCATTAATTTTGACACTAAAATAAAAATTTAATAAACCATTTTTTCTTTAGAATTAAATTTGCAAAGAACATATTACTCACCTTTTCGCCAATTTCTGTTCTATCATCTTTAAGTTTCTTGAACTCTTCTAATGCCTTTCTAGCATAAGGCGACACTAAACTGCCAGCCGGGACTCTAGGGATACCTTCTTCTTCGGCAAACTTATTAGCGCCAACTCCTGCTAGAAGCACGTGTGGCGTCTTTTCCATCACTAGTCGAGCTAAACTAATATTAATAAGAGGAAAATAAATGTTTAACAAATATCTACGCGTTTCCGCCAAGCGATGTTTCAAAAGCGGTCAAAACTAAAAAAAGAGACGACAAAGATTTTTTAAGTGAAAACATCTTTAGTCATTTAAAGTCTTATTTGGATCACCTTCTAAATCATGTTCGTGTGTAATATATCTATTAATTGTAATAATCATCTACCTAACTGCCAAATTATAAACATAAAAACATAATAATCAACTAATAAATTTGTATTATGCCGGACTGTATACTTATATTCGTTTTCGACAAAAGCGCTCGAGTGAGATGGTGGCTCAGATCAAAGACAATAAATTGTCTTTGCTCAGATGTAGGGTGCTCGCCTAGCATTAGAGAGGTATCGGGTTCGATCAATAACTCCTACCTACATGTTACTGAGTCGGTTTTGGTTCGATGCGGACGCCTTCCTTGGAAAAACCTTTATTATTATTTTATTCAGTTTTTAATACCGTTTTGTTGAAGTTTTAACTTCAGTCTTCCGATCTTAAGCACACACCGTTTCTTTTTTGGCATAATTAAAAATGATTCTCGGCCTTTCGTTTAGGACGTGGCATCAACACAGAAGAAAAACAATCAGAATATTATCTCTGAAATGCCGCCTTTGATGTCTTTCAGACAAATTCCTTTAGCGTCGGCCATTTTTAAAAGGGAAATTTCAGGTCCGTATCACGCTTTTTCAAAATTTCGTAAACATTTGTCAGATACTATATAAGTAGTATGGGAGTTTGTATATAAATTCATACTTAGATATGTTATGGCTAATATCCGAAATACATTATTAATTATGCATAAAACCTAATCAAATTAGAAATTATGGATAATTGCCAAAACACTTAATTATCGATATTAACGAAATATATTAGACGCAAAAAAGTTATAAAAATTATAAAATTGTTTTTTGGATCCAACAGGGTCAGATTGAGTTAGTTTCTCTAGTTGAATGAGCCACGCATATTATATAACTTTATATTTAAGTTTGGTTACTATTGATATTACGTAAAAGATAATTACTGATCCATAATTCCTAAAATGCTTAGTTTTTATGCATAGTAACGTATTTCGGATATTAATGGTAACATATAATATAATATATTGTATGTATATACAAGGTTTTCCCGCATATTTAGGCACCCACCCAGAGAGTTTATTTCAAAAGATATCAAAAAGTGAGTGGAATTTTTCATCAAAAATTTAAAAATATTTCATGAAATGTGAAATTCTGAGAGGTCTCCAATTTTTTAAAATGTATATTATTTCGTATATTAAAAGCAGTTTTTTCTTCTTTTTTCCATTTTTTCAACTTATTTTTTTCGCCGAAAACCGCGTTTCTTTAACTTTTTTTTATTTTTTCTTTATAATACTTTTATTAACCTTCCGAACAATTTTTTTATTTCTTTGTCGCATAAATGTAGAATATCTGCTTATTTTTTGGATAACGATCTATTAAACAAACAACAATTTGGAATTAGAAATAATATGTCGACGAGTACGGCAATCAACAGTCTTATATCTAAAACAAGAAAGGCTAAACGAGGGTGATCATACTTCTGTCGTGTTTTGTGATCTTACAAAGGCTTTCGATTGTGTGTTATCTGATATCATTGTAAGTGAGCTCGCATATTATGGGTTTGCGGAGGAATCGCTGAGGTTGCTGCTGTCCTATCTCGGAAGCAGATATCAGACAGTGCATAATGGTGGGAGCCGGTCTAAAGTTGCCAGTGGCAATATTAAGAGTAAGTCTGAATGTGTCAAATACTGAAAAGATGGCCTTCCCTCTGAGTCGGAATGCTTGTGGGGTACGGTTGCTTTTGTGAAGTTTTTAGGTGTGCGCTTTGGATGCACGGTTGACGTGGAACTGTCAAGTGGAGTACACCGAGTACATGTCTAGAAGGGTCTCCTCCGGTATATATGGGATGAGAAATTTGAGTCGGAATGTCTTCATAAGGCTTTAAGTCTCGACATTTCGTGCACTGATTCAGTCTAGTATTTCCTGTGCTTTCCTGAGTTGGGGTCATGCAGCTGGTGCGATTAGAATATTCGCGCTGCAGAGACGCGCCGTGCGAGTCGTCATGGAGTTGAGCTATAAGGCGGGTTGTAGGCAGGCCTTTAGTCAGTCTATAATACTGAATGTGCCCGCCATGTATATTTTTGAATGTCTAAATTATATCACGAAGAACCTTCAATTATATACAAGGTTCGATCAGGTACACCCATATCAAACCAGATCATCTAGTGTCGATTTCCACCGAATAAATAGGCCTAGATTCGCATTGAATTATCATGCTCCGAAGCTATACAACAGACTTAACGCGTACATTAAGGGATTGTCGGTGGAGGTATTCACAAACAAAGTAAAGCAATTTTTACAGCGCGAAGCATTCTACTCTATGAATGAGTTTTCTGCCTATAATTTTGGAAACTTTCAAATTTAGTGTTCTGCTAGTGGTGGCGTAGCTAGAAGTCATGAGGCCCCGGGCCAAAGATTTTTTGAATGCCCTCATAAACCTATTCAAGAATATAAAAATATTTATCAACAAAAATGTGTTTATTGTCATGAAGGCAAAGAGTAAAAATATTATAACAGAAATTTAAAATTGTTTTATTCAACAAATATTTATTAAATATGGATAACCAAGTGTGACACTATAGATAAATGTTGATACTAAACAAAATAATTTTTAATAGGTAGGTATATTTACCGTAAAAACATACAACATTTAATTTTGAAAGTTTACTTTTAAATGATATAATTAATAAGTTATGTGACTTACCTTATTTTATATTATGCACCCTATTAATAATTACTAGGCACAATACATAATACAATGTTATTACTATAAAAAATATATAAATACCATTTAATTCATACTCAACAGATCTATATTAAATTTACAGTTTTTCTTTACAGATGAAATTTTTAAAGGGCAAACCGCGTGTGAAAAATCACGTAAATCTTTTATCTGTCTATTTAGGTTAAGTTAGAATCGTCGAAGCATGAGACCGGGGAATCCCCCAAAGACGAGACATAATTACAAAGCGGCGGTGGCGCATTTGTGATTTGATTAACTATATTAAGAGTACAGATGGCACTATAATAATGACGCTAAGCTAAATCGCTAAATAGGTAGCACTTTATTTAAAATAAACAGTCATGATTCATTTTCCTTTTTAGTACCTATTTTAAGGCTAGGGTAAAAGTAAAAAGTAATACCTTATGACTATAAAGTGTACATTTTACAGCAAAATAATTACATTGGCAATAATTGGCAGTCATGACTATATTAAATAGGTACAGTACTTAAGCGAATTTGCTACCGACTGTTGCTTAAATGTTTTACCGGAGCACGGCCCTACGATAGCTACGCCACTGTCTGCTAGTTACTGTACTTCTTGTTTGACTCCTTATATTATCTAGTCGTATACCTATTTTACTATTTACTGTATCTTCTGTTGTATACTTTTACCTTAGTCTTAGCAGATGCAATAGATATTGACGTGTGTAAACTATTGTGTACAAGCACAAATAAACAGTTTCTTTTTAAAATATTTACGATAATCTCTTCTGTTTGTATACGTTTTCTCCAAGGTGTGTCGTTTTTCCACTTGGAAGATAAATCAGAACTTAGTTTTTGTTCTACATGATTAAAGGTACTTGCGTACTTTGTACTATTCTGTTTGGAAATCGTTGCCTGTAAAGTTCCTGAGCCCGTCTGTTGTTTTTAAAAAACATATCTATATATTCGATGTATGTATAAAGAGCAGTCATAAAAATTAGTAAAATTACATAGTGATTAATGTTATTAACTTAAAAGCAAAGCTCATTTGGTGAAAATGTTTAAAAAAATAAATACCAGGTGTAACATTTTAAATTTTTAAGTTGATATCACGGATTCAAAAAGGATAAAAAATAAATTTTAATTACGCAAAAAAATCTTGCAATCACTTTAATCGCATCTAGCAAATAAGTTTTTTAAATATTCGACTGTTTTTCAGATTTCGCTTGGCCAAAACATCGTGGGACACACTATATAATATAATTTTAATTGTAGCTAAATGTTGGTTGAGTGTTTAAACACGGATGTAATCATCAATAAGGAATATTTAGGCGAACAATGGGGTAATAATCATGTTTTCTTATATAATGGTTTCAATTACAATACTGTAGGTACCTTATAGGATGAGCAATATCTTTAACGACTGTTACGGCTCCCGCCCTTAAGTCGGACCCAACCATTACACTTGCGTCCATTTCTACTTCTCCATCTAGGTTCAAAACAGATCCATACCCTACAAAAATAAATTCCTTGATTATTTTGGGTACCACTGTGTGCAGGAATAAATTCCTCCCTTATACCCCTCGTGAATAATGATAATGATTACTCAATCATTAAATTGGCTTTCAGATATAGAAATTTTTTGTACACTGCCATAAAGGATTTTACACATTACCCGCATTAAAAGCTTCACTATCTTCCATAACTCGCACCGCTGCCTCTACAGCATCTAAAGCGCTTCCGCCATTTTGCAAGATTTTGTATCCAGCTTCGACAGATTTCTTATTTCCATCAATTTTGGACGGCACCCTTGAATCTGGAATATCCCCAGCACCGCCATGAACGATAATTATTGGTTCCATTTTTTGAAATGCCGTACTGAAAGTAAGAAGAAAAAGAACTTGGTGATATTATATAGCCATATTCAAGCCGAAAAAATATTGTAAATTTTGCACCAAACTGAGCAGACATCAAAACTGTCATATAAATAACACATTTATGTCTATTGCTTTTGACAACTAATCTGGAAGGATATATGGTACCTATCGTTACTATCCACATTTAGGGAACT
>MU193673.1:12163-22481 GCA_016904865.1 Pissodes strobi | reverse complement strand
TGTGGCGGTGCTATTTTGCAGTTATTTTGTGAGTTTTTGAACATAGAGAGATAAAAACTAAGATTCATAATGGTAAATTGTTCGGCATATGGTTGCAAGAGTCGAAGTGAGAAGAAGGTGCCTGGAATTTCATTTCACAGGTAATTATTGTCTGCTGACCTTGTAGTTTATTTGCATATTTCTTGTTTTAATAATAATGCATAATGTACACATTGTGTTATCTCTGAGTATATCATGATAGGGATGTTTATTTAACTATCGAGAGTAAATTGATACCCGATCTTGGATATTTTCTGTCATCAAAAATAATCAATAAAGCCATAAATCTTCTTCAAGGAGAGTCATTCAACAGAGGCGTAGGTAATATATTTTTCATACTCTACCTATAAAATGGCTATATTATTTTACGACTGAAAATTACTTTAACTTATTAATTATTATTTATTACTTATAATTTCAATTAATTTATTGAAGTTACCCAGTAATTTATGTGGCAGCTGGTAACAGGCTTTTTCCCATGTTATCTGTCCTCTTCTTTCCTTGTCTAAGCCGTATACCGTACCCGAATCAGTTAAACAACTCTCCACGTGTTTTGAAGCCATGCGCTTCAACCAATAGGAGAGCTTGGAGTTCTTATCTTGCACCTGCGCTCAGTGAGTGAACGCTGCCTTAATAAATAAAACATCAGCGGCATATATGTATGTCTCTTTTCAATAAGATACACGCCTGTAAGGAGAAATAGATAGAGATAGTGTTGGCGAGAATTAACCGTAAAACGAGGCACGCAACAGACTTGTATTGTGCTTGTATTCAGATGAGATCTCGATTATTGATTTTCTGCGCGGCGACAGGAAAAGTATGTTGATTGAAAAGGAACCGAAAAGCGAAAACTACCATCTTGTTTGTTCGAGAGTCGGCTTTGTTTGTATTGCTTTTTGTGGACTGCTTTCGCGAATTTTGTGTATTAAATCCATAGACTTAGTTATATGCCTATGATTAGATCCTAGTTCGAATCTGTCCGAGCGCATGCTCGAAATATGAGAATCCATGAAAAAATAGAATTTGGCTTCACTAACATCAAAGGTGCCGGCTCAGAGTTGTATAACTGATTCGGTGACGGTATAAACTGTGCCAATAAATGGTAAAATGTAAAATGAAAATGAACAGACAGTTTTTTTTTAGTTTAGTGGAAAGTGGAAGTCTGGAAGTGCTTGGCTTAGACAGAGATAAGAGCTCTGGCTTAGAGTAAATTTGTAACTTGTTCCTTGGGCCTCGTTTGTGTTTTGATTTTTTAGAATTGATTTGTTATTGATACAATACATTGACTTGCTTTGTATATAAAGAGAATAAAGAGAATAAAGAGAATAAAGAGATCATTGCTGTGGAGACCATCGTCAAAGCAGCTGCGTTCTTTTCGCCCGTGGTAGAAACTAACCTATCTGGTGTGAATAGTGTTTTTTTATCCTTTTGTTCTCGCTGGTGAGTTTGTCTCTGCATTTTTCATTTATTATTATTTGTTCAAGAGTAAACCTCATTTCTGGTCACAAGTTTCTAATTAAAATTTAGGGGTGATGAGTGACCCGGAAGACCCCGGAGGGGGCGATTTTAGTTTTACTCAAGGGCAATTAGAGGAAATCATAGGTGCAAAATCCCAACATTCTCAACAAAAAAGTAAAAAACTAAGGTTATCAGATGATAATCTAACTTCGCTAAACCAAGATGCAAATATGAAGGAACATTCAGAGCAGGTTTCAAACAACAAAGAAAATTCCAAGGCTAAAAAAATAACTAGACTTTTTACAGATAAAGATCCGGGACCGTTTATTGTATACATTGAATCCACTGATAAATCAGGCAATAATATAGGTAGGTTTAATGATCTTAAAATAGCGAAAGAAATCTTCAATTTAAATTTACGAGATGTTAGAAAAATTAATAATAAGGGTCTTAACAGAATTGGTATAGAATTTACTAACTATATGGCGGCCAATAACTTGACTCAAAATAGTTTATTATTGGAAAAGGGTTATAATATTTTTATACCATACAATTATGTCACATGTAAAGGAATTGTTAGAGGGATACACAATAGTATTCCTACAGAGGAAATTATGAACGCTTATGACTCTCCAGTAAAAATTCTTGATATAATTAGATTGAATCGTAAAATTCTTACATCCGGTACTGAGGGCCCTACATTTGAACCCACTAATTCAATCTTAATTACGTTTGAAGGAGTATTCCTACCTCGCTCCATTAGGATTTATAGGCTCGAAAAACCGGTAACCCCTTATGTTGCACCAGTGACTCAATGTTTCAATTGCTTGCGGTACGGACACACAAAAAAACTGTGTAAAGGAAAAAAAAATGCTTCAACTGTGGTGATGCGGAAGCACACGCTTTAGAGGATAATGCGGATAATACAGATAATGTTTTTAGTTGCCAGACCAAATGTTTTCACTGTAGTAGTAGCGAACATAGATCAAATTATAAAAAATGCCCAGAATATGAGCGCCAAAAAAACATTAAAACACTCATGGCCTACGAAAACCTAACTTTCTTTGACGCAAACAAACTTTGCCCAAAAAATAACTACAAAGAAAATGACAATCATACACGCCATCCATCTGATTTTCCTATGTTGGGCAACCCTAATAGGGTCCAACAAAACATAAATAGTAACAATAATAGGACTAGCCCTGCCCAAAGAAGAATAGTTGACTTTAACTCTAGACCCAAAAGATCTTTTACCCAGGTCATTTCAGAATCCCCAAAAAAAAGATTAGTACACAAAGGATACGATAGAGAAGCCCATGAACAAGCCCTGCTATTCCCAAACTCAAGACCCCTTTCACGCCCGGAATCCCCGGCCAGCTTTACTCAACACAGTTCCAGCAGACAGCCAGAAAACTTAGCAACAACAGATAATATGCCTTTTAGTGCCACGCAAAGAGTAAACAATATACTTTCAGATCTTCTAAAAATACTCGTTCACCTTACCACATGCCTTCCGGAAGAAGAACAACAAACATTTAAAAATATTTTAAACACATGCACCCATCCTAGCATACGTCAGTTTGCACATATGGACCTAGACAACCCTAATAATTCGTAGTATTCAATCCAAACAACACAACCAAACATTTTAAACACATTAAAATTTTACAATGGAATATGAGAAGTGTATCATCAAACCGTGGAAACTTGATATCGTTTGTAAGGGATGAGAATCCCAACATAATCATCCTCAATGAAACCTGGCTAAAAGCTAATCAAAATTTTAAGCTAAAATCATTTAAAATAATTAGACAGGATAGAGACGATGGTTATGGGGGGATAGCTACTTGCATCAAGAATGGTATCAACTTTTCGATCATTAAGAATGATCCTTACAACATTGATGAGCCCTTACAATATATAATTATTAAAATCAATAATATAAATATTATTAATATGTATTCGTGTCCCCAAAACAAACTAAATAAAATAACAATAAAAAATATTTTTAGTGCCTTACAAGGTCCAATTATATTAATGGGCGATCTCAATGCCTTACACCAAGCGTGGGGCGCTTCCTACAGTAATCAGAATGGAAGGGCACTTACAGAATTTCTCGACGAAAATGAATATACTATACTTAGTAATGGAACTCCCACGGCCTTTCATCATTCAACACCTAATCCACTAGATATTACTATCATTGACCCTGTACTAAGTACAAAAAGCTACTGGAAAGTTCTGTCAGACTGTGGCAACAGTGATCACTTCCCTACTATATGCGAAATAAACCCTAGCAACAATAATATTTTTTTTCTTCAAACGTCAGTAAATCCGTCATTACTCGACTGTGTAGGCGGACGTGAAGTTTCGTTTTTCCTCCGCCGGAGCTTTACTTTTCACTTTTCCGCCGGCGGAGGTAAAAGTGTTGTCATAGCAACATAGATACAATACAAACAGACAACAAAATAAGCGTCAACAACTCAAGATTTATTAAACTACAATTTATATTTATCACTCAATTTGTGACTGCATTTCTAAAAATCACTAATTTAGGAACAAATTGGTTATTATTTAATCGAACTTACTCAATAACTGCTTATCAATACGGAATTAAAACGCAATCGGAAACGCAATCTTAAAAAATAATTATTGTTGACAGTTCCACTGACAGCTTTATGTTACATTATATTCCCGACACCGGTCTAAGCAAGGCCACCTACGACCGTGGTCTAAGCCGCCTTGCGAACCCATTTATCTTTAATAATAATTAGATATTATTACTATTAAAAAGAGATGTTTTTGCATTAATTTGTCGACATTTGAAGAAAAAACAGCATATTTTATTTGGAGGAAAAGTTACTTTTCATGGCTTGCTCTCTATTACCAGCCTCACTCCGTTCGGCTGTTAAACACGAGCGCGCCATGAAAAGTATCACTTTTCCTCCATATAAAATAATATACTATTTTGAAACCTATGAAGCTCGGAACTTTGCTAAGGCTGATTGGGACCACTTTTCTAATTTACTATTTATAGACACAATTAACTTAAGCAATGATATAACTTTTGAACAAATTAAACAATATATGGATGCTGCAGCAGAACAATCCATCCCCAAAAAAGTAAAAAATAGTCCAGGTTTAATTAACAACCCATGGTGGGACGACGAGTGTCCGCTAATGATGAAAAAAAGAAAAAATGCAATTGAAAATTTTAAAGAAAACCCTAACTTAGAAAATTATATATCAGCAAAAAAAAATATTGCCTTATGCAAAAGGTTTTTTAAAAAGAAAAAAAAAGAAAAGTTTATTCAATTCTGTGGATCGTTAAATAGGCATTCAAACTTAACCTATGTATGGAACAAAATAAAGGCGTTTAGTGGATCAAAAGTAGTGCCAAGTGTACAGATAATAACAGACAATATAAGGTTGGATATTCTCAATAACTTAGCCATAACTCACATTGACCCCGAATTTCAACTCGTACAACCCAACCCAGAGAAGCTGGAACCTTTTACTATACAGGAACTCAAAATAAGCCTTCAAAACAAAAAAAACTCTGCCCCAGGTATAGATGAAACTACTTATATGATGATCCGTAAATTACCAAACAAACTTATGGAAGCACTACTAAATATATATAACAAAACCCTTGCGGGAAGCCCAATTCCAGAATCATGGAGAGAATATAACGTTGTCCCCCTATTAAAACCAAACAAAGATCATAATAATATAGATAACTACCGTCCCATAATTTTGTCCTCATGTTTTCTGAAAACATTAGAAATTTTAATTAAAAATAGACTTGAGTGGCTCTTGGAAAAAAGGAGGATCTTCTCATGGTACCAAACGGGTTTCAGAAAAGGACAGGGCACCCAAAACGCTCTTGCCCTCTTAATATCAACTATATCTCTCGCTTTTAGTCAAGGTCTGGGAGTAATGGCAATCTTTATGGATATTAAATCAGCTTACAATCATGTCAACCTCAACTTATTATATAATAAACTACTAAACTTAAAAATACCTACTCACATGATAAATCTTATTTATAATATATTACAGAATAGATCCCTATACTGCAGAAATAACGATGGCAAGTATTTGGGCCCCACAATAGCAAGTGCAGGCTTACCACAAGGTTCCCCACTAAGTACCTTACTTTTTAATATTTATACGAAAGAATTATTTGACATACTCCCTGCGAATGTTGGTATGGTGGGATATGCAGATGACTTGGTCATGTTTACAAGAGGGACAAACCCAAACGAATTAAAAAACAGAATAACACAAGCTCTTAACACTATAATAACCTGGTTAGAAAATAATAATTTGTCACTTTCAGATGAAAAGTGCGAAGCCATGTGGTTCTCTAAAAGCCCCAGAAAAATCAATATCTTACCAATCAATCTGAATAACCTAACCATCCCCTTTAGTATCAATACTAAATACCTGGGTATATACCTACAAAGGAATCTTAACTGGAACAAACAAACCGAATACGCCATAAACAAAGCTCGGAAGGGAATTAATGTTATTAAAATTTTCTGTAGGGTCTCATGGGGTTCAGACCCTGTAACCATAATTATGACCGCTAGTGCTATTATTAAGTCACACCTAGACTATGGGGCTATTTTTTTCCAACCCAACAATAAAAAAAATTTAAACAAGCTTAATTCTATTCACTATCAAAGCCTGAGAATAGCCCTTGGTTGTATGAACTCAACTCCTACTAATGCCCTACGGGCAGAAGCCTCAGAAATGGATTTGGATCACAGAAGAAAATATTTAGCCGTAAAATTCATGGCTAAAGTAATATGTATCAATAACCACCCTTTGATTCCAATTATAAGAAAACTAAAGCTTTGTTGTATGAGAAATGCAGGATACTGGCTACATAGAGAAACCCCCTACTTAGTTCAGGCTTATGATTACTTCTTACCATACCAAAATAAAATATACAAATCGGATAACTACCCCATTTTCGAAATCGGGATACAATATCAAATTAGAAACATCCCAACTATAAACTTAAACTTAAAGAAACACGACATGAACGTTAAAGCACAATTTCTGAGTCAAATAGATAAATACAAACATTCTTATACCTTGGTATATACTGATGCGTCGAAGAACTCACTGAGAGTGGGATTTGGGGTACACATTCCTAGCATTGGATTTAACTTCTCTTCTAGATTGCCAAAAGATATTTGTATTTGTTCAGCGGAAACCATAGCCATACAGGAAGCAGTAATAGTGACCATAAGGAAAAACATAAAAAAAGCATGGATTCTTACGGACTCTAAAAGTGCACTGGAAAAACTCAATAAAACAAAACCAAATACCAAGGACGACTTTAACACCCTACAAACGAAAAGATTACTGCTTATGGCTAATGATCTGGGTATAGATATCAAAATAAGCTGGATACCAGGACACGCACAAATAACAGGCAACGAAACTGCGGATAAACTGGCAAGAATAGGCAGAGACCTTAATATACCTAAAAGTATAGAAATAAATAGTTTAGAGTTTGTACCCATTATCAAAAGAAAGATAATTGGGCAACATAATGAGGCGTGGAGGGTATCACTGGCCCACAAAGGAAAATTTTATGCTGAAATTATTAATGAATTTCCAAAAGAAAAATGGTTCAATAAATTTAGCTATATGGATCGAAGGCATATTGTGACCATAATTAGAATGCGTACAGGACATTGCCTGACGGGATCACATTTATTCAGGATTGGAATAAAAAATTCTCCAAATTGTGAGTGTGGAAAAGTACAAGATCTTGACCACATCTTGTTTGAATGCCCAATTTACAGAGTACAGGGATTTTGCATCTATGAGGAACTACGTAAAAAAGGTTTAGTCATCCCCCTAAATATTAAAACAGTTTTAAATAATCTTAATGACCACGTAATTCGTCTCATAAACAAATTCTTAAAACTAAATAAGATAATGTTATAAAGTTTATCACTTTTTATAACCATATAATCTTATTTTTTAGACAAACATACTCATCGAGTTTTAACCATTCTATCCTGTAGTGACAGTTTTGCAGTGTGACGTGTTCCCTGTGTTGTGTATGTTACCACTAACACCCTTCCTTAACAAACATATAGCAGCTTGTAAATTCTCCACAGTACTTTGAAGATAGTGGTGGGGATATGGTCCTGAACCAGACAACCCCCTGCCACCCCTAATGAGCTGGCAAATTGCCCCTAGGGAGCAGAGCCATTCAGTCAAACAACAACAACAACAGAATAAAGAGATAAAGACACAAAGGTAACTTTAAAATTAGGTTTCTATTATAATTAGTATATTTGTTAAAGAACATTATCAAATCTAGTTTTTTTACTGTTTTGACATTTTTTAAATAAAACATTTTTAATAAATATTTTTTTTAAAGAAGTGTTTGTTATTTTCGAATTTTTGCTCCAATTATCCCAAATGATATCAATCATAGATGAATATATATAAGGGGGAAATATCAATAATACCTAACAAATTAACATCAAATAATGACAATTATAATAATTTTAACTCGTGTGTAGGGTGAATAATTTTGTGTTCATTGTATTTCTGTAAAAAACGTTGAAAAACAGTGTCACACCAATTCTAACAAACAATGAGTTTGCGAACTAAAATGCAGCTGTGTAATTTTTTCATTTAGTTTTGATTTACTTATGTAGCACTTGGGACACCGAATATTAACTATTCGGTGCTTGTGACGCCTTTCTGAATTAATATACTCATAAATTTTGAGTAATGGGGAACTTGCATAAAAATTAAATTTGAAAAATATTACTCACAAACATAATTTAATACTATTAAAAGAACCACAGTTTACAAAAAAACTAATTTTTTTTTTTATAATAAATATAAGCAATTAAAAACTGCATAATTCAAATTATTCTTGTAACGCGCCGTCCTTGGCTGGGACCGGTTGTGACGTCAAGTAGCTCGTTTGTCGTCGCGTCTGACGGACGGCAGAGCAGGGAACGTCTTAGCTTCCATTATTATTATTAATATTAAAGCACAGATTAAAGTACAAATCAATACGAATTGTAACAAACACCCTGGCAATTCAACGACAAGCAGTAATAAACGTGAATATTTTAATAATTGTGGCTGCGGATGCCATACTGCCTTCACTGACATTTTAAGATAATTATGTCAATGACTGCTTTCCGATCGAACGAGCGGTGTGACGTCACGTATCGTTTAAAATGAATAGCTTGCGGTCACAACTTTAATTGTTTATTGCAAATTAAATATTGCGATTTGAGGGCTGATATTTGGTGTGTGCTGTCTCTATAGGTAGGCAAATATATTAAAGAAATAAAAAAAAAATGTTCAAGTTCCCCATTATTTACTATCCGAACGCACGCCCATTTTTGAAATTTTTGGGGCAATAGTCATTTTAGGGGATTAAAAGTAATGAAGTTAAAAAGAATCCAATGGCGGAGGTTGCAAATTTTAAGTTTTAGTAATAATATTAGATATTAGACGTTAAGGTGAAAGAGCGGTTACTAAACAATTACCACATGACTGCTAGTTTACTATCTGAACGCACGCCAATTTTTGAAATTTTTGGGACAATAGCCATTTTAGTTGCTTGAAAATAATCAATTTAAAAATAATTCAGTGGCGGAGGTTGCAAATTTTAAGTTTTGGTGAAAATATTGGCCATCATAGTGAAAGAGCGGATGATACTAAACAATTATCTATCTCAGGCTACTTTATTAATCATCTGCGCGTGTATTTGTTAACGTTTTGAGATAATAATTGTTTTAAGCTCTTAATATAGGTAAGAAATTTCTAGTATTGGTACAAATATTAAATATATTATACGAATTCAAAAGTACAATAATTACAAACTAAAAACGAAGCATTTGAAACAATAACGATTTAAGATGGTGAATATAGTGACACTTCTTTGAAAAAAACATGAGTTCTAACATCAGCATTATTTTTCTTTTTGAACAGAAATTCTGAGTTGCGCGGAGAAAGGCTTGCGCAAAGCGTAAGCCTATCTTCGCGCAAGGCTAAGGCCAATTAATTTGGTTAGTTTCGGTTCGTTTAAGCCAGTATGAGCTGGTGTGAAGAATTGCGCGGAAAAAGGTTTGCGCGAAGCGCAAACCTTTCTTCGTGCAAGGCTGGGGCCATTTGGTTAGTTTGGGTTAGTTTCGGTTCGTTTAAAGGAGTATGAGCTGGCGTGAAGAATTGCGCGGAGCCTTGCACGAAGAAAGGTTTGCGCTCCGCGCAAACCTTTCTTCGTGCAAGGCTGGGGCCATTGGGTAGTTTGGGTTAGTTTGGGTATAGTTGGGTTAGTTTGGGTTAGTTTCGGTTCGTTTAAGCCAGTATGAGCTGGTGTGAAGAATTGCGCGGAGAAACCTTTCTTCGCGCAATGCTGGGGCCAATTAATTTGGCTAGTTTGGTTAGTTTCGGTTCATTTAAGCCAGTATGAGCTGGTGTGAAAAATTGCGCGGAGAAACCAAGCGCAAACCTTCGCGCAGGGCTGCGGCAAATTAATTTGGTTAGTTTGGGTTAGTTTCGGTTCGTTTAAGCCAGTATGAGCTTAAAAATGAGCGTGCAGTCGGATAATAAATTAGCAGCCATGAGGTAATTGTTTAGTATCCGCTCTTTCACTTTGACGTCTAATACTTTTACCAACACTTAAAATTTGCAACCTCCGCCACTGGATTCTTTTTAAATTCATTATTTTTAACTACCTAAGATTACAATTGCCCCAAAAGGTTCAAAGATGTGTGTGCGTTCGGATAGTAAATTAACAGCCATGGGGTAATTGTTTAGT
>MU193673.1:0-12153 GCA_016904865.1 Pissodes strobi | reverse complement strand
TTTCAACCTCCGCCACTGGATTCTTTTTAAATTCATTATTTTTAACCGCCTAAAATGACAATTGCCCCAAAAAGTTCAAAAATGGGTGTGCGTTCGGATAGTAAACTGTTACCAATTTTGTTTCAGATTATTTATGGCGTCTTCTCTTCTTAAAAAACTCGTAGACATGGTTCACGCCACTACTAGAGTAGATTATAGCATGGAAAGTTCAAACTTTATTTCTGTATCTCCTTTCACTTCGTTGGTTTACTAACCATAGATTGCAATAGATTGCAATGGTAGTGAAAATAATGTAGTTTCATCCCAAGGAGACTCGAATCTCCTTATGCTTCCAGGCAGTCCACAGCAACCAAACTTATCCTTCGAAAAATAGCATACATTCCTTGCTATTTGAACGATATAACAAACGGAACAGATTTTCATGGAAATGCACCAAAGAAGAAGGGTAAGAAGGGAACGAGGAATCAGTTTTCGCGGAAGAAGAAGCAAACATTTTGAAGAATTTGAGAAAGAAATATCTCTTCATGAAAAAAGAGAAAATTGTGGCAGAGGTAAAAATGGGACCAGCGTGTAACGAAAAATATCTATTAAAATGTTCTGATAAATTTGCAGAAGAGAGATGCATTTTTGAAAATTATTGGCAACTAGGCAGGTTGGACGGAGAAATAAATTACCTAGGAGTTCAGATTCAGCGTTTTATTTATTAAATAAAGCATTTCGTATCAAAGTCTATAAAACAACGTTTAAAAATACTTTCGGCGTTACTGATAGGTCAATACGTGCTATTAATCAAAGATAATAATGCGGCAATTTACCAGATGATCAAAGGGGTTGCCATAAAAATCATGTCAAAATAAGTGACGAGGTCAGTTATTTGTAAATCACATAAATTATAATCCGCGTGTTGGAAGTCATTATTTACGCGCAAATATATCCAGGGAGTTTATTGGCGGATCACTGTGCAGTAGTGCACAGAAATTACGAGTAAGAGCAAGAGCCCATAGGCATATTTTCACACAGTGTTTTTTAAGCCATAAAACGTATTCTTTACTACCGTGCGTAAAATGCTCAGTTTACGCACTCTCAAAGATTCGTAAATAGGCATTTTTAATGTGCAGTTAGTAAAATAAGTTATTTTACGCACTAGTGCGTAAAGTAAATCTGACATATTTTTTCATATTTAGGGCAGTGCGTAAAATAATATATTTTTTATTACGCATGCATCATAATCAACGATTATCGCACGCTGCAGCGTGCTTAAAATGATGTTTATGATGCGCCTACTTTTTTAAAGGTTGCTATAGAAACATTTGACCATGTCAAATGTGACAGATTAATATATTCGTTGATATATCCCTTAACTTTAATATTTAAATCATTTTTGAGATTATGATGCATTTGTAATAAAAAATAGCGTATGATATACGTGTATAAGAGGCCTTTAAAGCCCTTGCGACTTACAAAACACTCCGCTGCGCGTCGTGTTTTGAAATATGTTGCGCGTGCTTTAAAGGCCCTCTTATACACTTATATCATAATATACTATTACGCACTAAGTGCGTAAAATAATTTAATATCTATTTTGTTTTTCATATATTTTTCGGTAGTAGAAAAAATTTTGTATGCTACACATGTGTAAAGTACCCTTTTTTTATGAATGGGAATATTGTCGCATGTTGCATAAATAATTGTTATGCGATCTTTGTGAAGCCTACAAGAATGTTTAAAAGAGAAAGCAAGAAAGATGTTGAAGAACGCATGAAGAAAGACAATTAAGCGGAGAAGAAAAAGATCGTGACCAAAAAAGGAAGGAACGAAAAACTGTATTTTAGACACATACCATACCAGCGGTTTTGCTGTTGCCCATTGGCAATCCTCAGTTTTTTCTTATAAATCAAAACTGAACAACTATAATTTCTCGGCGACTTTTAAAATTCACTATTAAATTATTTTAGATATGTTCTATATTATTGTGGATGATTCATGTTTGTGAGATGAATTGTACTGAAATATCTAAAGAATCTTGAAATGCTTGACATTTCGAGGAATAAATCTGCCGCCGTTGTCAAAAACGAGAAATCTAGCTAAAAATGAAAATGATAAGTAAATGCAAATTTAAAGTTTAAAAATAGTTAAACAAGAAAAAGCTCGTGCACTTTGTCAAGGAATGAATGTGACTAGGCCAAAATTCTCAACTTTGCAAGAAAAATCGACACTTGGAATTTTGCCTTACTGACCCGGCACCGAAAATACTGGCAAAATTACCTGATGCTGTGCTAGTAATTGATACTTTAAGAAAAAAATATTAACTTTCAAATATAAATGACACATTTATTTAGACAAATAAAAACATTATTAAAAAATGGCTATAAGGCTTATAAAATAATGCGTTTTTTTTAATGTTCGGCACACACAACGGTTTGTGAACTGTCACTCCCACAGAAGGATCCACCATTACGTCGTAAAATCTGGCATGACAACTGTGCAAACTGGGTCCATCTAATCTACCTAGATTTTCCTTCGTTCGACGTCTACTTTGGCACTGACGACCCATCAGTCTATTGCGAGGAGATTACGCAAGTAATTTCCCCAGGAATGAAAGCATACATCCCAAATTCCATCAAGTTACCGTTGAAAGAAAAGTCCAGGATCGACAGAAGATGGGAAAGAGCTGTAGGTAAGAAATAGCAAGTCTGCAAATACTGGCAGCAAAATCACACCTCTCCAGGTTGCAGTTTTTTTTGCCGAAGCGAGAAACGAAAGCAAACGTGTGACTGACGAAACTGAAGACAAACACAATCAAAGGATCAAGAATAAACATTTGCAATGCCTCCAGGAATTTCTGGTCGGTAGCAAAGAGTAAGTAATATCTTTACAAAACGTCTCTCCCACCTTTGACAGACCTGCCATCATGTTAAAGAACTGCGCCAACGAACTAACACCCATTTTTTCCAGACTTTTTTCTCTGTCTTACCGAAAAGGGATTTGCCCATCCTCTTGGAAAGTCGCTCGAGTTCGAGTGCAACTTGTTCCAAAAAAGGTAAGAAAACCACACCCTCAAAATATCGCCCAATTGCCTTGCTTCCAATAATCTCCAACGTCATGAAACATGTAGTCAATCAGCAACAAATCAAGTACCTCGAGACCAACAGAATAATCAGCGATAACCAATATGGCTTTCGCAAAAAGAGATCGACAGGAGATATATTGACCTATGTCACTCAATATGGAGTAGTGTAATTGAGAACTAGGGAAAATCTCGAGCGATTGTGTTGGGTGTGTCGAAGGGATTCGACAGAGTCTAGCATAACGGATTGCTCAATAAACGACCGTCCTTCGGACTGCCAGCGTCTCTCTGCAGCTGGCTTGCCAGTTTCATTAAGATCCGATCTCTACACGTTGCAGTTGATGGATACATCTCAGGCACATTTACTACTGATGCGGGCGCACCTCAGGGCGCAATAAATTCACCAACTCTGATCTTCGTCTATGTTAATGATCTGCTGACCGAAACCAATAATCTTGTTTACAGTTTTACAGATGACAGTAGCCTTCTCTCCCAATTTAGATCAGAAAAACCTCTACCAGCGACTGAGACTTATCACCGCAGACAGGAGCAGATTACAACAATTAATCAGGATCTGGAGAAAGTTCGAACATGGGATGACAGAAATTTGGGTTAGTTTGCTAGTTCAATGCAGCAAAATCCCAAGCAGCCCCGTTTACGAAGAAAGCCAATACGGCGGGCCCTGACATCATTATGGCAGGACCGACCATTCCTTCATCCTCGTCAATCGGATTAGTGGGTGTCTCGGTCAACAGCAATATGTCCTGGCATGACCACGTTGCTAACATCGCAAAATCAGCCTCGCAGAAGCTTGGTGCGCTATTTCGCAACAAAAAAACTGTATACAGCGCAGTAGCTGCTCTTGCTCTACAAAGCGTAAATAAGACCGTGCTTAGAATATTGCTCACACATCTGGGGTGCCGTACCTAAGCACACTCTAAAGCTGCTGGATTCCATTCAGAAGAGAGGTGTGCGTCTCGCCGGAGTTGAACCGGAATCTGGATAGTCTGGAGCACCGCAGATCTCTCTGTTTTACTGATATTTTCACTGCAGAGGTTCCCAGGCCTTAGTCCGCCTCATTCCGTCCCCAGCCAACGCCTGTTAGACAGTCACGACAGACGACAGGAGCGCACCAGTTCGTCGTACAACTGGAAACACCTTGAACATCGCCTTACAAGGATTCCTTTGTCTGGCGCACTGCCTTAGTGAGAAACTCACTATTAAAGGTGTTTATTTCTTCTGTCCAAGCTTTATTTTAACAGTCCTACAAAGCCAGAGGGCTCTAATAAAATGTTCTACGTACAGGGGTTTCTATCTTGTTTCAAGCATACTTTTCAGAAGTACCGGTCTGATATTACGTACCAAAGTAGTGACCAGAGGATGGTGGGGTTCAAGGGTAGGTCATCCTCATCCTTGATGCTTCATGCCACAACTGGTGAAGAGATGCATAAAATTATGGTGTAGATTTGATGCGAAAACGGGATATACATGTGATACAAATGTATACTCCGGCAAGGATGACATGGAAAGAAGCGGTACTCTTGGCAAAACAGTAGTAAAAACTGTGTGCAACTATAAAAAATCGAAATGTAGTTCTCGTATTTGATCGATTATTTACTTCGGTACATTAGATGGAGTCTCTTCAGTAGCCAGCAGTAGGGATGGCCATTCTAACCAGAAAGGACATGCCAAAAATAATTATGGAATAACGAAAAATGAATAGAGGTGTATGCGAATTCTTGACTAATCAGTATAGCTCTATCGCAATAGCAAGACACCAAGCAAGGTATTCCGTTCAGTAACTGTCACGGTCTGGACAAAACGAGTGTAAAAAGAAAAGAGCAATCTGCAAAGTTGATCTACCGTGTCTTGGTGCCATCGCATTTTATAGCGAAATAATGTAACGGTGTAGAAAAGTATTTGACCGATTGCTAATGATTTCTGTAGTAAACAGCTGGATCATATACAATATACAATGAGCTACGACGAGGCCCAAAAAAATACACCTGGATTTTTACCATTGGATTTTCTATTTTCTTTGTCAGAAGATCTTATCGAAAAAGGAAAAAGGCATACATCAGTAAAACTTCGATGAAGTAAGTGTGGCAGGGCTTCAAAGAGAGTCAAAGTATTGCCTGTAGAAACGACAAAGAGAGGACGAACAGGTTGTTTTCAACAAAAAAAAGTGCGCCGCATCACTACAATTTGTTCAACGTGTGACGTAGGGTTATGCAAACATTGTCATTTGCCATATTTCATAATAACAAAACTTCATTTTTATTTTTTTTAATAAATTGTTTATTTTTGCAGAGCACAAAACCTTCTTTGTGTTTCCATTGGGACATAATATATCCCAGTTAAAAATCCCACTTGGATATATTTGTCCCCTCACTATATGTTTCAGAAATATGATTTTTCTCATTCCTATCAAAATATTTTCTTGCATTACGTATTAAAAACCGATATTTGTCAAAAACATTCTCAGAAAAAGGAAAATAAAAAAGCTCATTGTTTCATTTAGTAGAAAGTAGGTATTACATTTCCTAACACCGATCAATATGAAATTTAAGAAGTAAATTCACAAACTATCCTTGGACCTAACACAAATTCTATTGTTTCCCTCGTATACAAGCCAGGTAACTACGTCGCAAGCTAAAAGCGGTGCATATTGCGCTCAGAAAAGCGTGAAAATCAATATGGGGTTAGTTCATTTGCCGACCAGTCGTTAACAGGCGACAACAATAATAATTAAAATACCTCAAGGTTGATGTACTAAAATTATTTTAGTGCGGTCGATTCTACGTCGGGAAATATGTTAAATATTTATTACCTACTGTATTCAGTATTCAGAGTATATTCAGAGCCTTACTTTCAACGTTACAAACCTATATGTATACAATATTATTTTGTTGTAACACCACATGCATTTAAATATGTATAATAGCAGCATAGCTTTAAAATTAAGTTATGCCGCGATATTACTATACAAATTATTATCAATTAAGATGCTTTAAAATTGTCTAAGTCTTTTCCTGATGAAATGGCGAAGGTAAAAAATACATCTTCACCATTATCATATTGTTCAAGGAGATTAAAATGTAGATTATATTGCATAGCATAGTTAGGGATATACTTAACTTTCCAATATGTTTTTCCTGTTACTTATTATTACAATTTAAATGGCAAAATTCATGGAATTATTCTTAAGACCGGACAGGGTTTGATACTAATCCTAAAATTATTAAATCGCTATTTAAACACAGTACATAAACAGTAAAAATAAGTTATTCGCTATGAATTTACTATACACCAGATTAGTAAATCTACTGATCAATATCAGATCCACTACAAGGATTATGGCGCCCGCGTGCAGGATATATTTTGGCGTCCCTCAAATACAGTACATAGGTAAATAATATTTACTTTAAGTTTAAGGTTAAGGCTGAAAGTTGCACTATTTCTCGCATTTATATCCACTTGAAAAAAGAATACTTATTTATTTTAACTGACCTTTGATTAAAGATTTATTTATCAATATTTACAAAATGGCCAACGGCCGTTGGCGCCAAATACTGGGTCGACGCAGCGACCATATTATTGATTATACCATTGTCTTTATAAGAAATAGTCGTTCAACGGGGTCTGTGGAGAGGTGCTGCCCCCAGTGGCTGGCACCAAAAACAGTATTATTGTTTTTGGTGCCTACATACGAAAAGGAAGGGGTAGAAAGGGGATACAAAATTATATTCGCGGAGCCGTAGATTTCCAAGAAATGAACTTCAGCCAAGGCTAAGTGGCAAGAACCGGTTTTATCAGTTTAATTTTTATATAGAATGAAATTTCCAATGCCTGCTTCCCCAATCTTGACTTTTCAATTGAATTTATTTTATTGTTTGGTAAAATGGTTTTTAGCATTTATTACACATTGATTTTTGTGATCAATTTCTTTACTAGTTTCTATTATTCATATAACTGAATTAAGGCAGTAATAGAAGAAAATAGATTTGCATATGCCATTAAAAAATGGGAAAATAATAAACAATAATAAAATCCTATTTGCTAAATGTAAAACGTTTTGAATTGATATAAGTGAAATTTTACAATATAAACTGGATATTTTTAACGCATTCAAAATTAGGAACACTAAAAACATATTATTAAACTATAAAAAAAAATTATATTTATAAAAATTGATTATTCGCTTCCTATTAGTCAAAAAGTAAGGTATTACAATTTTTAAACTTACAATGTTTATAGAGAAATATAGATAAAAATTAAGTTTAGTTCCAATAGTAGGTAGGTATAGTTATTTTATGTATTTTTTCTTTTTATAGAAAGAAGACAATTAAACATTTTCTGCAATTTTATGCTTTAATGCACCAGGAACATGTAGGTATATATCAAATTATTGATTAAAAAGTCCCGTTATTTGGAGATTAATAATAAAATTAACTATTTTCATTTTATTAAATTTCATTATTTTTGCAAAAGAGGGGGAGATAAGAAATAAGGTGTTTAAAAACTGAAATCAAAACTCTTACCACTTTAGATACGTCTTTATTTAATATGAGTTCGGCATAATACTAATTTATGTATCGGTACATATAATATCGCTCCAGGTCTACAGCCAATGTTCAAAACTTTCAATCGCTTATAGCCATTATTATCATTATTACTATTACATAATTGACAATCAAATTAAAATAATATAAATGTACTCTTCAAAATATATACTGTAGGTTATTCGCTATAATCAAGTAAATAATTTTGAAAAAATTCGGATTTAGGATAGTGAAACAAAAAACATCCGAGTAAAACTATATTTACTCGAAAATAAAACAATTCAATTAATAAAACACATCAACCTATATAACCTTTAAAACTAAAGAGCAATTATATAAGATTATATATATAAGATAACTCCAGCCGCAGCCGGGACAAATACCTGTCATCTAGTCTTTGGCCCCAAGGTATTGTTGTTAACCATTTTTTGAATCTACAGAGTCGCAAGAAGACACTACAAAAAGAAAGCTAAGAGTCATGCACGCAAATGTCAGATCATTGCGAAACAAAATTGGCGAACTAGAAGCATTTATCGCGGACAAGAATGTTGACATACTCTGTTTGACTGAGCATTGGTTAACTGTAGACGAAATTGCGACTGTACAGATTCCTGGATACAAATTGGCGAACTCTTCTACTAGACAGCACTCGAATGGAGGTGGAACGGTTATCTTTGTAAGGAAAAATTTCAATTTTAATGTGTTGAATGTATGTGTAAATTTTAATATTGAAAAATGTATAGAGCTTTCTTGCATATATATTAAAGACCTTGACCTCAATTTTTTAACTGTATATCGCTGCCCATCTGGCCAGTTTGACACATTTTTAGATTCCTTAGAGCAGATACTAACTCTTATGGGTACGAATAGGAAAACTATTGTAGTCGGTGACTTTAATATAAATTTTCTTAATACAAATGGCAATGTTCTGCAATTATGTGATCTATTAACAAGCTTTAACTTAAAACAGGTAATCCGTGAAGCCACAAGAGGGAAACACTGTCTTGATAACATTTATTTTTCTTGACCATAACATAGAGGTTTCCTCGGCCACAGTTCTTGACCTAGGTTTCTCCGACCACCTGGCACAGCTGGTTGATTCTGTGATCCCAATAAAAAGCAAAATTGTTACTAAAACCAAAGCGACTTTCCGACCCATCACTGAGAGAGGTAAGCTGCAGTTTTACAAGAGGATGAGTGAGATGGAGTGGAACTTTGTGAGTGATCGTAGTATGAATGTAGATGAAAAATTTTCTAGGTTTGTTGGCATCATGGAAAATGCATTTTTGGAATCTTTTCCAGAAAAAACATATAACGTAAGATCAGATAAACCAGAAAAAATCAATTGGTTTAGTGATGAATTAAAAATCATGCGTGAACAGCTAAACTTTTTACATAAATTAAGCCGACAATATCAAAACACTGACATTTCTAGGATGTATAAGGAACTACAACGCAGATACAGGGCAGAAATACGCAAAGCTAAAGTTAGGTCCAACAACTTAATTCGGACATCTAGCAACCCGCCACGAGCCATGTGGGATATAATAAACAGTCATCGGGGAGTCTCTGGAACTATCAATCGTCCTGAGAATCATACAGTCACACCAGATAGTTTTAACCACTATTTCGCTGAGATTGCCGGCAATTTAGTCAGGGACATACCATTTGTAGAGTTGTCTTTAGCTAATACAGTCAACCACAGCTCGACAATAAATAAATTTACCTTTGTTCCGGTTTCTATGAATCAGGTCCGGGATATCGTAGATAACCTCAAAGATAAAAATAGTCGCGATATTTTTGGTTTCAACGTAAAAATAATAAAATCTATTAAAAACATAATTATAGGTCCTCTTACTAGATTGATTAACCTGTGCTTTAGTGAGAATATCTTTCCGTCAGTACTTAAAAAGGCTATTGTAGCGCCCATCTTTAAAAAGGGCGATCCTCGGCTTCCTGACAGCTACAGGCCAATCTCATTACTTCCAATTGTATCAAAGGTGGTGGAAAGGTGTATGGTTCTTCAGGTTGTAAGTTACTGTGAGGAAAGGGAATACTTTTCTGAATGTCAATTTGGCTTCAGAAGGGGCAAAAACACTGTATTAGCTATTTTAGACCTTGTCTCACACATCATTGATTCCTTTCACAGGTGCGAGTTCAATACTGTCCTGTTGTGCGATCTCAGCAAGGCCTTCGACTGTGTTGACCACGGCATCCTCCTGAAGAAACTTGAGAATTACAACTTTAGTCCTGAGAGTGTCAATCTAATGCAGTCTTACCTGTCAAACAGGAGACAAAGGGTTAGGGTATCTGGGGTGGTGTCAGCAGAGAGAGTGACTAACATTGGGGTACCTCAGGGCTCTGTCCTGGGACCAATACTCTTTCTGATATATGTTAATGATTTGCCGGCCATAGAAGACAGTGCCAGGTACACGCTCTTTGCTGACGACACCACGGTGTCTTTCTCTTCAAGTACTCTTGAGGGGGCGCTGGAGGGTGCCTTGGGCGCACGGGAGAGGGCTGAGGAGTGGTTCAGGATGAATAAATTGCTTCTGAATGCAAATAAAACACAGCAGGTGGTGTTTTCATTGAAATATGTTGGGGATGTGGGCGGGGATGTTGAGGAGGCTGGGTTTCTTGGTGTCCGAATGGACCTGAAACTGCAGTGGGGACCGCACATTGATAGTTTGTGCACTAGGCTGAGTAGAGCCTTATTTGCACTGCGAAATCTGGGAGATTGTGTATCACGGGATGTCATGAAGGTCGCATATTTTTCCTTGTTCCACTCTCATCTTTCATATGCAATACTTGCTTGGGGCCATTCTGCGGAGACATACCGACCATTCAGACTGCAGAGGCGCGCAGTGAGAATTTTGTTTGGGCTAGGTTACCGGGACGATTGCAGACAAGCGTTTAGGGACCTTAGGTTCCTTACCTTGCCATCCCAATTTATCTTGGATGCTGTTTGTTACATAAAGACCAATCTGAACAGCTTCCCTTCCCACGAGCTTGTATATTACTACAATACCAGACACAAGGGTGACATTATTCCAGCATACTAGAGGCTAAAAAGGTGTCAGACTGGCACAGGTTACTGGGCAAGTAAGTTCTATAATTTGCTTCCTGAAAGCGTCAAGGGACTTGATTTTAAAAACTTTAAACGTAGAGTTAAGGAAATTTTAATCGGGAATGTATTCTATAGAGTTAATGAGTATATTTCCCATAGTTTTAGAAATAATGACATCTGAGATGGGTGCGGTAGTATTATAGCATTTTGTCATGTGCATTATATATTGTATTTTATAGTATTTTATAAACATTTAATAGGTATACTGCCTTATAATGATTTTATATTAATTAATTAATCTGACCAGCATTCTATTTGGATTTTTATATCTTGACGTGTGTAAGCATTTTTATTGTACTAACATGAATAAAGAATTTGAATTTGAAATTTGAATTTGAATAAAAATAAGCATCGAGAGTAGTGTGCTGTTTCGGGCAACTTCTGGTTTGATCCACCCCTTATTTTCAACTGATCATTTTATGTTCACTTGTATTATTTCCATTTGAAATGATTCATTTATTTTATCTTAGATGCCAAATTTTTTCATATTAAAGTTTTGTGTTATTGCCTATCAAATTTGTAAAGTTACATGTTCTTAAAATAACTTTCTTGTATATTATAAGTTACAATTAATCACCAGTTTAGGAAATTTGAAACCATAATTAATTTTGCCGTTTTTCAATCAGAAGTTGCTGATATAGCTATTGTGATAAACACTGATGTATCAAGAGATTAGATCGACTACAACTCCATAAATAAGTACTTTAAATATTACTTAAATATCGAAAAGTAATTGGACTACATTAACGTAGATACAACCTAAAAGCATCACCATTTAATAAGAATCAACTAATAAATTAATTGAAATCCGTCGATTAATGTTTTATCTTTATTTAAATATATATAAAAAGTGTCAAAATCATGTTTCCTGCCAAACAATTTTTGGTCCATAAAAGTTACTTCTTCATTAAAAATATTTTTTAATTTAAAAAATTCAAACTCGATAGAAAAATATTACTTTTTTTACACTGTAAAAAAATCCTTAATTGTAGTAAATTGGAAAAATAGAATTATATATACATTTAAAGTTTCATGTTCCAGTTAAAAAAAAACTGCAAACAACTTTTTCAAATACGAAGTAACTAAAAATAACTCTTGGAGTAATATTAAAATGTTTTTTTTACTCCGTGAATAAAAGTGAATAGTGAATAAAAAAATTATAACGTCAATTCGCATTTTGAATATGACTTACATTAAGAAACACTTAAATAAGTAACCACTTAAAGATTTCCACTAACTTTATTTTTACATGACACGTGTTTCGACGGTAACGTCTTTTTCAAATGTGAATAGTTACACTAAAATATGCTAAAATTATAGAGTTCCGCTGTTGCAGGTAAATTACAAAAAATAATCTTGACCCAGGCGCCTTATGAATAGCAAAGGAAACAATTTAA
>JAEQML010064003.1:0-22483 GCA_016904865.1 Pissodes strobi | reverse complement strand
AATCAAGTCGCTCCAGATTATCTCGAAGGTCTCCTCCTGCGGCTAGGGAACCCCAATCTACCTCCGAGCGTTGTAAGGGATATGGCGCTGGTCGCGGCTCTTCTACACAGGTAGAGTACTCATAATTCGATTTGATGTAATTATTATAAATATATTTCAAAACTTAATTTTGATTTTAGAGCTGCCGATTTGGGCCACGCGCCTAGTCTAAAAGAAGTGAAATTTCTGTTACCAAAACCCGTCTTGGGACTACGTGAGCCGAGACCTCCACAATGGCTGGCTCTGGTCCAAACAAGCTGGGGTCAAGCCGCGGGACTATCAGTGTCCAGAGCCAAACACCGAGTCTTGCAGGCATTGAGCAGTTGGCCTTTGTTTGGTAAGTATTTGGGGCATTTTAGAAATACTTTTTATTGTAGAATTCATTTATAATGGCAATTAATTTTGAAATTTTTTCGTAGGAAGTTCCTTCTTCGCGGTGAAACGCGTCGTAGGCGAGCCGGAGCACTGGCAGGAGCACATCCTCGCCCTGAACAGGGGAGGCGTCCATTTCCTGGACATGAACACCCACGAGACGCTGCAACACTGGCCTTTCGCCGAGGTGATCAGCACCAGGAAGGTGCGTTCCGAAGACGGAGCTCTCTTCTTGGACATGAAATGCGGAAACCTTCTTCAGCAAAGAGTCACACGGTTGCAGACCGAGCAAGCACACGAGATTTCCAGATTAGTCAGGCAATACATTAATTTGGAGCAAGAGCATAGCACTAGAAATAAGTAGTCTATGTGAATATCTAAGTCATACATCGAGTTGTTTGTTGCACGCGATTAGTGCAATCTGCAGATATAGACATAATTGTTTCTGGACTGGGTTAGACTGGCGTATTCTGAGCAAAAAAGCTGTATAATTCTAATACACTGCCGACAAAATTGGAGAATTTCCAATATATTTATTTTATTAGTGAACCGTCAGCATCAAATTTACTGAAAAGTAGTCAAAAAATTGGCATGTTGTCATCAAAAACTATCCACTTCTAAACCAAATTTGTTTCATAAAGGAGGTCTGTGAAAGTCAAAATATATATACATACAGGGTGTTTCTAAAGAATGGTTACAAACTTCGAGAGGTGATTACTGGCATTATTTTAGGATTGAAAGTTGATCTTTTGTGTATACCCTTCTATTTTACACGAAAATTCCTATCTCCTTCGAGAATCTCAGAATATTTCGAGGGTTGAGCTTTTGTAGATCCCCCGGTGCCACAAAGGCATTTTCGAGATGTCTCAACCTCGAATATCACTGCCTGACATTCGCAGAGTAAGTGCTCTGACGTTTCAGCCATAGTTTGGCAGAATCTGCATTGTTCGTCAGTGGTTTTCCCAATTTGGTTGATGTGGTACATCAAGGGGCCATGTCCAGTGAGAAGGTCTACGACTAGTTTTATCAATTTTTTTTTGTAGCTTGAGAAGCTTTTTTATGTAGTTAGGCGAGTGAGAGATGAGTCTCTTGGCCTGTCTCTGTCCATGTGCATTGGGCAAATCTGTCTCTTTCTGCCTTTCTTCACAATTTCTGAGTTCATTTATTACGTGTCCTCTAGTGATGCCACCAAATGGTTCAGGCCCGCAATAGGCAGTCTGTGCACAATTCCGTGCGAGCTGGTCAGCGGCTTCATGGTCTTCCACACACTCGTGCCCTGGTACCCACATTAAGGTGAGTCTGTTTCTGTTTGCCAGTTGATCTGCAGCCATCCGACAATCCCACACTAGCCGGGAGTTGATTCTGCTAGATGCTAGCGCTTTTAAGGCTGCTTGATTATCTGATCTGGTAGGATATAGATCTTTGTACCTCTTAGGACTTTTTTGGCACTTTTAGAGATGGCTATATTGATAGCATTTAGTTCTGCTTGAAAGATTGTGGGAGTGTTCCTTAAAGGTGCAGAGATTCGACACCTAGGTCCGTAAACTCCAGATTCCACTACTTCTTTCGCCTTTGATCTATCTCTGTACCAGACAAGTGATCCCCTCTCTAGTTGTTTTAGTCTTTGCCCTGTAGTATTGCGGTCTTCAATTACCACTTCAGGAGTTTTGTTTCCATTGTATTGGTTGGTTTGGTCATTGCCTGTATCTGGATGTCCTTCAGAATTTTAAGGTGGCCACTGGCCAGTCAGGTTTTCTGACTTCAGTTTTTGTGTCTGAGTGACTCTATCTGCACTGTGCAGCGGAGGGAGGTCAAGTAGGGTTTTCAGAGCTGCTGTGGGGCACGTTTTGATAACCCCTGTTATATCCAGACAGGCGAGCCTTTGTACTCTTGTTAGCGTTCGCTGTGTTGTAATTTCCTTTGCTTTTTCCCTACCACACCAAGCAGGCGTAGGTTATAATAGGTTTAACAACAGTGTAAAGGACCACCAGGAGGGTTTTAGCCCCCATGTTTTACCAAAGAGTCGTCTACAGGTCCAAAGCGCTGCCCTTGCTTTTTTGATAGTTCTTTCCAGGTATGGGTTCCAGGTTAGTTTCTGGTCAAGAACGATGTCAAGATAATTAACCTCTTTTGAAAGCTCTACCCTTGTGTCTCCCAAAGGGTGTTGCATTTTAATGCTTTAATTTTTTTTTAAATAACTCTTAAATGCGATAACATTTTTTATGAAATTTGGGAAATAAATTAAACATTTAAAGATACTTATTATCAAAACATTGCACACTTGCCTAAATTTATCCAGTCGCGTTGGTACGAAATTTTGTTATATTTTTTGTATAGAAACTTTGGTACGTCAATGACATTTAAAAATAATATTTTTTTCCGAGTTCCTTATTTTATTCAGGACAAAAATAGTATTTAGTGTATTTGATACGAATATAATTTTTGATTCGAAGAGAAATTTAACAAATTGCTTTAATTTTTTTATTCCGAAATCAAAGCAAGATATGAAAACAATAATTGAGGGGCAATAGATTTATATTGCCAGGAGCTAACTAAAAACTTTTTTGCCACTGTTTTTGTTTTTATTTCAGGTGTTACTATTATTTCTTACAAATATTTTGATTTTTTTTTATTTCAGATAATCTTTTGATTTTGTGACCGAAATAATGTAAACAATTTTTCGTATCAAAAAAAAACAAGACTTTGTTGTTCGAAATTAACTAAAGAATTATAAAAAAAAATTATTATAATATGACAGCATGATTTTTATTTCAAAATAACTCGTTTTTTGGGATATCTTACAAAACCTTTGGCCGACTTTGTTTGAATTTGGCGGGGCTATTTTGCAGTCATGATGAGTTAGTTTAGCCTTCATTACATTTAAATTATTACGTTCAGTGGCGTCCCTGAGAGTAGTTGAAAAAATGCAATTGACCAAAAACTAACCCAAACTAACCCACTGACTTTTAAAAAAAAAAATTCCGAATTGAGCAGCTGACAAGACAAATTTGTTGTTCTCTTAATTATTGTTTGTATATCTTGCTTTGATTTCGGGATAACAACATTTGAGCAGTTTATTTAATTTCTGTTCGGCTCAAAAATTATAATTTTCCCTTAAACCATTCTTCGTATCAAAAAACACCAAATACCTTTTTGTCCTAAATAAAATAAGGAACCAGAAGAAAATATATATATTTTTTTAAATGTCAATGGCGTACCAAAGTTTCCATACACAAAATATAACAAAATTTCGTACCGACGCGACGCCACTGATTAAATTTGGGCAAGTGTTATATTTTAAAAATAAATGTCCCTAAATGTTTATTTTGCTTCCCAAATTTCATAAAAAAATATTAACGCATTTAGGAATTTAAATTATTAAAATTCAACACCCTGTATCTTCGTAACCAAACGACTAAGAATCATAGTTTATCAGAATTTTCTATCCTAAAATAACGTCAGAATAACGTTCGAAGTTTGTAACCATACTTGTGAAACATCCTGAACCTGAAATACGTAGAAGATCGAATTTTGTGGAATTATACGTATTTTTTAATTATTGATTCTTTTGTAGCTAGAAAAAAAAAGCAATTTCTTTAACTTCTTTGGTCTATTCTATACTGTGTTTAAGTCTGACCTCTAACCACCAATACCGTTTTTTTTTTAATTAAGTTGTAGGTGTAAGATTTAATATTGCTCATGATTACTATAGTAGCAGATTTTAATGTAGTGTGTTTTTTACATTATAATATAAATAGTATCTAGCGTTAGGAAATGTAAATAATTCTTAAGCGTTTTACAAATTCTAGAAATCGTATATTGTTATTTGTTACTGTTTATAGCATGAAATATATATTTTTAGGGAAGTAATTTGTGGCTAATAACATAGATACTTTACTACCATAGTGCTCCGAAATTACAAGTAGCAATAATAAATATAAATCACTTAATAAATTAAAAGTCCATCGGTTGAGGTTTACTCAAATCTGGAACGAAAGCACTGCCCATAAATAAAAGCGCTTATCTAGATGCTTCCTGTAGGTACTCTAAATCGGAACGTTTTGAGATATATTTTTATAAGTAAACATTTTCTAAACATCTTCTGAAGAACTACATTCCTGAATACCAACATGTACTATTTTCCCCAACAATTTGTATAACATGTAAAAAATACTGTATTTCCTGATATTGCTGTAAACATTTAACAACCTCAGAAACATCGGGTTTGACGTTACTTTAAAACATCATTATTTATTAACTGTTAACGTTGATTGACTAAATTAGTCAATCAACGCTGTTAATGGAAATCTAGTTGTTGTTGGGTACAAATCAAAAAATTAGTTCGCGGGTCATGTATAAAACTACCGGTGATTCATATGAGATTAATTTGATCACTCTGCATCGTTTTATTGAGCAATGTAATTCGTTTATGATTCCGTCCATTGTGAAGAAGTATTTGAATTTTAAGCTCTCGGTAGATGATACAGTCAACAGAAGCAACAAACGTGTGCAATAAGCAGGATTCTCGTTATTTTTTATTGTATTATTATATTAAACAAATTATTGACGCACATTTATGTAAGTAGTTAACAAAAACTGTTATTGTATTCTATGATGTTATATATTATTTACGTCACAAGCCAAAATGTTATTGTCCAAACGTGTAATACGACATGCTGACTGTAATTAAACATTTACATTTTATACATATTTGTGGTTTTATTATTAAATGATTACCCAACTATGTAGACTACAAATATAAACTGGTCCACAAATGATCTTACACACCTTGCTTTTTATCAAAAACCACAGGATGTAACACTTTTATTTTCCAAACGAATTTCAAGAACTTTGGTCTCCTGAATACGAAATTTTATTAGCTTTAACGGTCTGGAAGTATATTTTTTTAAAGGTTACTATGAGTACCTTATACAGGATAATTAATAAGCTAGTCACAAATTTAGCAGCAATGTAGTGGTGGCGCGTGGAATTAAGACAAGAAATAATATAGGTAGTAGATGTTTTTAGAGGGGGAAGCTCGCCGAAAACGAAAAACTCTTGGGATGCCACGCCCAAATTTTCACCCAAAAATCGTTAAAAAATCACCTCAGGATGGCGCATTCGCGATATTGCCAAAATACTTATAAAATTGTAATTCAAAAAAATAAAAGGGGGATACTTCTAAATTAGGTATATTATCTTATGGGTCAGCCTTCACAAAAGTCGCAATGTCTTGGTGAAAATGTCGAACGTTTAGAATTTTTTTTTAGACAAATTATGCATTTGATAAAAATACCACACTCGTTATGCATTTTTTAATTTCTTTTTTGAGAATTTGAAATTTCGCTAAACATGGAGGTGATTGCTTGTCCATGGAGGTGACGCAGCAATATTTTGGGAACAGGTTTAATAAATCAGTCAATTAAATGACAGTAAACATAACTTTAAAACAGTATCATATTGTTTAATAACTAAGTATCAACACATAAAAGTTACCTCTTACTAGAAACTGACCTTATATAGAATATATAGTAAAAAATATAAAAAATACCTATAGTTTTTTGAAGATTATAATATTACACCTAGAACACTTAACTTACAAAAGTTTCATAAAAATATAGAATAAACGGTATTGTGATGAAAAAGTACTTGATAGAACTAAATTAAAAAAAAAATTAAACCAATTAAATGAAATCGGTCTCTTCTTAGTGAGTGTTTAATACCATTGCACTCAACATAATATGTAGGGGAAGGGTGTACAAAATGACATAGTGGGGTCAAATGATATAGCAGTGTTTTCCCTACTTGCTGCGAACTCTCCCGATCGCATATTTGTAAACAGGAGACTCGTCCGGCATAAGACGCGAGCCGAAGTAGAGTAGTATTTAGCAGACGAGTTAGGCAAAACCGCTTGGTAAACGGCAGACGTGTCAGTTGCAAAAATGTTTGCGGAATCAAGAGCTGTATATAGCAGACAAGTGAGATGGATTTTTGCCTGAAACGTCTGTTATTTACTAAAAATTTTTAATAAGATATTTTGTGTTATTTTCAATTTCTTGCGATAATTTAAAATACTTCTTGGTGTACTTACCAAAACCTAGAGGGTAGTGGATTATACTGGTAAAAATAGGAGTTTTCCTCTTTTCTAAACATAAACTTCCTATTCTTTGTAAATATTAGACAAAAAATGCAAGTTCTAAATGCTACATATAAGTATGTATTTGTTAAAGTACGTAGTATACAAGTAAGTAGAACAGGGTTTTGAGTTTGAAACAAATGATACCTATTTTTTTTTAGGACAAAACACTTTGGAAAATAGACAAACACCCATAGGACAATAAAATAAATAAATAAAACTTTATGATTAAGGATAAAAGTCTCTAGGTAGGTAATTAAAGACATTTTTGGGCAATTCATATACAGGGTTTCTCAAAAGTTCGGAAAATTAAACACTAAAAAATTACAATGTTTCGACCATCTTCTGGGCAACCCAAAGTTAGTGTCGCTTCCTCTTAACTTCAAATGCGTTTTGTACAGCATACATCAAGTTTTTTCAAGAGTGAGCAGATTGCCTAAGTATTTCATTTTCATGGGCACAGTGTTCAGAGAAATTTCGTTTGGCTTCGTGTAGTTCATTTTCTGTTTTGGAATGTAAAATTTCATTAAATAAGGAGTAATATTTTTATGACAAATCTCGTGGTATTCCTTTTTTCGCCGTTAAAATCCATCTCAAGACCGCCTTCTTTATATGAAAAATGCATAACAATTTTGCTTCTGGCCAATGTTTTCTTAGCACTTTCCTCTCTCCTAAATCGTCATCTGTCAAGATAACTGTCGATCGAATTTTGTATGGCATTATTTCTAGCAATCCTTCAATTGCAAGAACAAATAGATAATTTTGTTGTCAATTGGCTAAAATGCATTCAACGGGTAATCCTCCCGCCGCACTTTGTACCACAGAAAAACAATTTTGGTCATATATTTTATGGTCATAAACATCACAATTACCAGATGCATTGACAAACATAATTTCATTTGCTTGTGGTACCTTTAACGGACGTTGCATAAGTGGTGTACAAATAGCTGCAGCATAATTATCCTGTAAAGTTATTATTTTATAGCATAGGCCAGTTTTAGCTGCATGAGAAGCTAATGTTTCCTCCAACTTGAGCAATATATTAGACCCAGTACGCTCACCAAAATCCTCTTTAAATTTATTTTTCCACAAATTGGATACATCCGTTTTTGTTGGTATGTAGTACCTATCAAACGCAAAGTTTTCATTCTCGTCATCCATTTCTTCCATTTCATCCATACAATAAGCATGGTAAGCTGCGGCTGCAGAATAACCTCTATTAAACAGATCCAGTAATTTTTTTTTAGCTGTTGATCCCAAAGGCCTCTCACGAAGTGCTTCAATAACATTTATTCGGTGATTATGTGTTAAACGAAATTCTATTAAACAAGGCCATTCTATACTGAAGTTACGGATTTTATAAGAGACTTGGGCCTTTGAAAGAATTTATTGTAATAAAAATTTTGGCTGGACAATCAATACTCCTCGACTTTTTTTGTTTAGTTCCTGTTGATTTAACTTTTGTAGCCGTATTTAAATGACACCTATAAATACGTTTAAAAACATTCCTCCGTGCAGTCGTGGGAACTTTAAATGTTTTTTCAGTGGTCCAGGTTTCTCTAGTTACAGCTTCCAGATGAGATACCCATTTCTAAAGGAAAAGTACGAATTAGGCTTAAGTATTTCTATTAACTCATTTTCTTCCAGTGATGCACCAATGCACCATCAACTATAAACCAAAAATGTTGAGTTTAATCAGTTTATATTTTCACAAAAAAAAATGAATTTACCACGTTCTTAAAGCGGACCAATGTTCTGAAAACACTACTTCCTCTTCCATTTAAAAAATGAAGTTACCCGTAATACAGAGCTGGGCAAGCTACTTAAGAAAAATAGCTAAAACTACAAGTTACAAGCTAATACAAATTGTAAGTAGTTAAGTTACTTAGCTTTTAAAAAAGTAGCTAAGTTGTGTTATGCGTGATTGTGTTTATATCGAGTCCCTCTGAAGAATAAAGATATTTTAGAGACACAGACAACTTCAAACTAGAGAGTATTTTTTTGAAAAAATAATAAATGTAGCTTTAGGAATAAAAATAACTTTACCTATCAAAACTAACTTAAGCTACTAAAAGTAGCTAGCTACTTTTTCAAAATAGCTAATAAATGCATGGAGCGAAATTCTAAAAGTTTCAAGCTACTTTAAAAAAAATAGTCTAAATAAGTTATTAGTTACCAAAAAAGTTGCTAAGTTAGTAGCTTAACTACTTGGTAGATAGTTACTGCCCAGCTATATCGTATTATCACAAAAACGGTAAACTTGGCAACATTGCAAACATGACCAGTGAATTAGGCATCACAAAAAACCCTCGAGGGTGATCTTCAAAATAATTGACGGCAACCCTGTATAAAATGCCTTTTAAATAAAGAAAAATTCCCTCATTTCTAAAACGGCGTTGACCCTTATTAATGTTTACGGTACAAACTGACCTTTACGTTATGTCCTTAACCCTTAACCTTATATTACCTTAATATAACGGGATCTACCTATTAGGAAATATAAGGAATAAGTAGAGATAGACTATTTTAATAAATTGCCCCAAATATAACCGGAAAATCATCTTATACGATCAAATGAAAAAAACTGAAAAACTGGCGAGCTTTCATGAAACAAAAAATAGCTATCCTCTGATCGTGTTTTGGAATCTTACCAACCTACTTATACTTACAATTAATCAGGTAATATAATTTTTTACTCACGTCCAGATCTCCTTTACTAGCTAGTTTGCAAAGGATTTTATCGTTGCCTTTGATGCTCTTATAATCATAATCATTTAGCAATTCAGGCATTTTGCAATTTATTTCAAAAAACCTCTATGATAGATCACACAATTTCACAAGTCAGCAAAAATTAACAAATGTAAGTGGAGTGTAAAAACCTTTTTTAAATTCATTATTTTTTCTTCTTTATTCAATTGTTGCTTTAAGAGGATATGTAAACAGCAGACGCATCAGGCAATCTTGGGCGGACTCGTCTTCTAAATATGAAATGTGTTTCGGGCATTGGCGGAATTAATCGAATGGACAACGCGTCTCCTGTTTACAAATATGCCTCCCGATCTAAACTACCGAAATACCAAATGCTCATGATGTTTTACCGATTCTCGGCAATAATTATTATTCTACCGATTTTTTTACCGATTTTCGGTAATACTTTCGATTTTACCCTTTTTGCCGATTTTTCTGTTTGATATCCGTACCCGATTTACTTTCTAGTGATCCAAATAGGATGTCGAATATCGAATAGATCAACCGACGTTAAATTTATAAGAAATTGTTGGGGCTACTTTACATTTATTTCGGGGAATACCTGATGTGTGGGATTCCCCGTTCCGAAAGTGTGTTGGTTTGGTGTATTGAGGTTTGGTTTAGTTTACGTCTAGCGTCTAGGTTACAGGAGAGGAGAAATTATTTCTGGTCTTTCTTTTTCAAAATATTTGACGGGATTAAACTTCAAAATTTAATAAATAAGAATGTCATCGTCGGGGTCATCGAGAGATGGGAATCGCAACCGACTACGAGCAGGGGATCGACCTAGGGGATAACAACAAAAAAAAAGTACAATGTTACAAGCAGGAGTGAAAACGCGAAAATATATGCCAAATATTAAAAACAGTGTTTGACGGCTTTTGAAAAGGGAATATTTTTCCATAATACCCATTTGAAAATTTTAATTTTAAGAATGACAGAACTAATACTCTACTAAACAAACAACTTCTTAATCAAGATCTAATAAATTTATTTAAATTAAGATGCTTAGATTTTTACATTGAATCATGCCAGCAAATAATTAATAGATTTCCTTTAAAAAATAACCAACTCAAAGAGCGTACATTTGAAGCAAACAGTGTTAAAAGTGGCAAAACTACATCTAGGTATAATTTCTGTTTGCAGACCGTTTCCCAATTTAATTAAATGCAATGATTTTCAAAACATGTATAGAGACGAGATAATTTTACATAATGCTGAACAAAAAAAAATCCTGGCGATGCGACGTAGAAGTATTGTGGAAAACAAATAAGGCTATTAGAAAATGGCTAAGGAACTTTACTGTTTCTTTTTTTTTACCAGAATTTGTTTTAAATATTTGGTTATTGATCCATTCTTTTGAGCGCACATTCTCAGCAAGGAAAGAAATAAACTTTACGGAAGCACTCACTGGGTTCTTACATACTCAATGGCATATAAAAGCGGCTAATTTTTATGATTTTGAAATAAACAAACAATTAAGTTTGAATACGTCCAGGAACATTGGTATGACTCAAATAATCTGTAACTTTTTTTTATTATGTTTGTATTTTTTTTTAATGATATATGTTTGATTTACCGATTTATAATTTATTTATTAAATACAAAACATGGCAACGATGGATTTTAGTCTTTATAAGTTAAACCGATTTTGCGCAATAATCTATCGATTTTAAAAGCCATTTTCTCCCGATTTAGCATTTTGAAGCTCGACAACACTGATCAAACGTTTAGTCTCCATTTAACAAACAAAGAGGACGGTTCGTTGCATTAAATTTATTTTTCGCGCGGAAAAGTTTTGTGCACAAAGCAACTGAGCCAGGTATTTTAATCGGTACAGCTCGCAAGGAAAGCTCATTTAAATTGTCTTTTGTTGATGTTTTGCCAGTAAATTGAATATTTAGGATAATTGAAATATTCAGTGTTCTTTAGCAAAAAAAAATTGTTTCATAAATTGTGTTATAGTCGTGTAAAATGATATAGCCTACAGGTGGCTAAAATGACATACTATGTCATTTTACCCGATCGATTTTTTAAATTATGTATAGGTACTTAGGTATACGTGATTTGCTTAATTATATCAAAGTTTATGCAAGTGAAGAACTACTACTATTACTAACTGCTAACGTAGTTTTATTCTTTATTGCAGAACAATGCCACGAGTCTACGTTAGAAAAACGAACAGGCAATCATGGTCCTCATCTTCCATGGAAAGGGCTATAGAAGCTGTTGCCATTGGATAAATGGGATGGCTCAGGGCATCAAAACTTTATGATGTCTCTCAAGCAACGTTAAGGAGGCATGCTCAAAACAGAAATAAGTCCATAAAAAGAGGAGAAAAACGACTTGGGCGAATTAAATCAATTTTCCCGATGGATGCAGAACGGGAGTTAGTTGAACACCTGAAGTTAATGGAACCTAGATTTTTTGGGTTAGGGAGAAAGAAGGTTTTATAGCTGACCAGCCGTTAAAAATGGGTTTCAGCACATATTTAATAATGAAAAGAAGAGTGCACGCAAATTGGTTAAGAGAGTTTAGACGAAGAAATCCCGACATTTCCTTACGCAAGCCAGAGGCAACATCTGCGGCAAGGGCACAAGTATTTAATAGACCACAAGTTGCCCAGTTCTTCACTCTTTTGGAGGATATTATCAAAAAGGAAAATATGAAGATATACAATGTTGAGGAATCTGCTCTTTCTACAGTACAGCGTCCTCAAAAAGTGTTAGCAACATCTGGCAGGAAGCAAGTTGGTACCATTACTAGCGCCGAAAGAGGATCGCATGTTACTTTAGTTTGCTGCGTGTGCACTAATGGCAGTTACATTCCACCAGCCCTAATATTTGCACGTAAAAACATGAAAAAAGAATTGATGGATTACGCCCCACCCGGAGCAATTAGCATTGCTCAGGAATCAGGATGGATGACGGGACCAGTCTTTGTATAGTGGTTAAAATCACTCAAAAATATGGGAAAGCCTCACCTACAGAAAAAGTTCTTTTGATTGTGGATGGTCATTCAAGCCATAAGTACTTGGATGCCCTTATTTTTGCAAAAGAACATGGAATTTTGCTCCTTTGCTTACCACCCCATTGTACGCATCGACTACAACCTTTGGATGTATCTTTTTTTGGTTCTTTGAAAACATATTTCGACCAAGAAATTACTAAATGGCTTAAAAATCATCCAGGAAGGGTGGTAACACAGTTTCAAATAAGTGCTTTGCTCCGTGAAGCATATGGAAAAGCAACAACAGTTCAAAACGCTGTTAACGGTTCATTGCTCGCGGGACATGGCGACAGCGCTTGTCAAAATACCCATGGGACAGGGCACAACGGATATGATCGTTTGCTCTGCCTACTTTCCTGGGGACGCTGAAGCAAACCAACCTCCTCCAATTGAAGTGCGGAACTTGGTCGCCTACAGTCGGAGGAAGAACAACCATCTACTGATTGGATGTGATGCCAATGCGCACCATGCAGTGTGGGGAAGCACGGACACCAATCAAAGAGGTGAGTCATTATACAATTATTTACTAGGGGAGGGGCTGGTTGTTAATAACAGGGGCTCTGAACCAACCTTTGTAACTGCCAATAGGCAGGAGGTATTAGATCTAACGATCAGTGATAATCTCTTATCCACAAGAATCTCAGATTGGATAGTGTCATCAGAGCCCTCGTGCTCTGATCACAGACATATTCTCTTCAATCTGAAAACAGGGGAAAGACCCATCTTTGAATACAGGGATCCTAAGTGCACTGATTGGGCTGGTTTTAGTCTTACCCTTCAGGAGCAGATGCGGACCTCTATTGCAAAGATATCAAATCGGGATGAGATTGAGCTGGCCTCAGAGCAACTGAGGACAGCCATAAATACGGCTTATCATGAAAACTGTCCAGTCAAGACTAAAAGGGACAACAGAGGAACCACTTGGTGGAACAACTCCCTTGACAAGCAAAGGAAGGAGGTTCGTAAACTCTTTAATAGAGCTAAAGAGACCGGCACATGGGATCAATACAGAACTGCTCTAACGAACTACAACAAAGCCATCAGAGAGGCAAAAAGGAATTCATGGGAAACCTTCTGCCAGGGCATAACAGATGCACCTGGCAGTGCAAGGATCCATAGAATCCTCTCTAGAGAACCCGTTCAGGAGTTAGGATCGCTAAAACGACCTGACGGATCCTTTACGGAATCTGGCATGGAGACGTTGGAGCTTCTGGCTAAGACTCATTTCCCGGGATGTCGGATTTTGCATAATGATGAGGAGGAGCCTGTTTGGGACCGATCAAATCGGCCAAAAGCGGGTGATTGGATTGTCCCCAAGAACATCATTAATGCATCAACAATTAAAAGTGCTATTTTATCGTTTCAGCCTTTTAAATCACCTGGTGAGGACGGAATATTTCCAGCACTGCTGCAGAACGGTCTGGAAGTATTAACACCGTTCTTAATCAAACTTTTTAGAGCCAGCCTAGCGAGTAATTATATACCTAGCAGCTGGACTAAATTCAGAGTGGTGTACATTCCAAAAATGGGACGTAGGGAATCAACACCTAACTCATGGAGACCTATAAGTCTGACCTCCTTTCTGTTGAAATGCATGGAAAAGATACTCGACGTGCACATCAGAACGGGTGCACTTGGTGAGTATCCACTGAATGCTCACCAATATGCGTATCAGACCGGCAAATCTACAGAACTAGCACTAAACAACCTTGTCGGGAACATAACACAAGCGTTAGAAAGCAAGACTATCGCGATGGGTGTGTTCTTAGACATCGAAGGAGCATTCAATAATGCATTACCAAACTCCTTATACACAGCATTAGCTGAAAGAGGGGTTGAACCACAAATAAGGAACTGGATCGGAAGTATGTTAAACTGCAGAGTGGGCACAACAGCCCTACAGTGGGAGAGCTACAGATTCAGGGCTGTTAGGGGGTGTCTGCAGGGCGGGGTCTTGTCGCCCCTTCTGTGGTCTCTCCTGATGGATGGTCTGCTGGCGGTCCTCTCGTTGTGGGATGTGGAGGTGCAGGCATATGCGGATGATCTAGTAATACTGATAAGAAGCAACTTGCAAAGAACTATTTCAGAGGATCTGCAAGAGGTGCTGACCGTGGTCTATGACTGGTGTGAAAGGGAGCAACTATCTGTGAACCCACACAAAACAGTTATAGTACCATTCACAAGGAAGAAAAGGCTGGAAGACCTAAGACCACCTTCACTCAAAGGAGAAACTATCCCATTTGCGAATACAGTTAAGTATATGGGAATTACCTTAGATAAAACACTTAACTGGAATGCGCATCTGGATAAAATTGCCGCAAAGGCGAAACTGTCATTATGGACCTGCAGACGCATTTGCGGCAAAACATGGGGCATACATCCCAAACAAATGCACTGGCTCTATATCGCGGTCATAAGACCAATGATAACATATGGGGCAGTAGCTTGGTACTCTAAGAGCTTACAGAGCTCCGCGAGAATCAAATTATCTACCTTACAAAGACAAGCGTGTCTGGCAATTAGTGCCGCTTTCGGCACTACACCCACGGCAGCGCTTGAGTGTCTTCTAAATCTGCCACCTCTTCAAATAGTACTGGAGAAGGAGGCTAGATGGGCGACGTATAGATTGACACAGGCGGTGATCAACAATCCGCAGGCGATCATCATGGTGCCCAACAGGCTGGAAAATGCCAATGAGCAGGACAGTGTGTTGGGTCTACCATCAGATGTTATGTCTACCAAAACCACCTATTACCATGTCTATGACGTCCTCCTACCAGAGAGGAACGAATGGGCGAAGGACTCTGAAAATCTGAGAAGAACAGAGAATAGTTGGTTCACTGACGGCTCCAAGACCAATGATGGTACGGGAGCTGCTGCATGGAACAAAAATGGTAAGGTTGAGCTTAAATGTTCCCTAGGCAAACATGCAACCATTTTTCAGGCTGAAGATAAGGCCATTGATATGACTGCACAGTGGCTCATCGATAGAAACTGGAAAGGCAAGTCAATCAAAATTTTCTCGGATAGTCAAGCAGCTCTAAAAGCTCTTGATTCTAGCCGTTGTTCATCCAAGACAGTATGGAACTGCCAGGAACTACTCACCAAATTAGGGAGAGAGAACAAACTTACATTGATCTGGATACCTGGACATACAGGATATGAAGGAAACGAAAAAGCTGATGCTCTTGCGAAGCAGGCGGCCGCAACGGCCTTCATAGGACCAGAACCAGTACTGGGAATAGCTTATAACACAGCTAAAGAAGCCCTCTCCAGGTGGACACAAAATCAATTTGTAGCTAATTGGAGAGAGAGTTACCAGGCCTAACTCATTCAAAGTTGGCGGTGAATCTGCCATCAGGAATGAGAACCGGACAGCTTCTTCAACTTGGCCGGCAGCAGGTACAGGCTATAGTTGGCATGTACACTGGCCACTGTCGGCTAAGAAGCCACATGAACAAGATAGGGCTCTCCGAAGAAACGGAATGCCGCTTGTGCTTGGAGGACGAGGAAACAATGGAGCATGTTATATGCCACTGTCCAGCAATGGAAAGAACCAGACAAACAGTCTTTGGAAATACTCAAATCACACTTGCAGATTTGAAAACTATCCACCCCAGAAAGCTGTTCGATCTCTTGAAAAGGATCGAGCCTCTGGCATAGTGGAAACACAGATGTGAGCCACAATAGACCAAGGGTCGCAGTGGAGGGTCCTATTTGGACCCACTCACGTGTACAAATACAAATAACGGTTTTGCCAAAACTGAGATTTATCCATTAAATGCAGATATTTTCCCGGACTATATGTATGAAGCATCTGAAACAACCAAAATTTCCATTAGTGATGCAGCCTAATACGAGCAAAGAAATCAATAAAATAGCAATAAGTGCTGAAAATCAGACGGAAAGAGATGAACCCACAACTTCAAAGGAAACAAATAGCGTGTCTACCACAACTGTAGCTGATTTAAGTCAGCTTCCAATAGGTCCTTTTGTTTCCGGACAAGTGAAAAGGAAACAAAGGAAGATGAATAAAACTACCGTGCTAAATTCCACTCCAAATCTAGAAGAAGCAAAAGAAAAAAACAATAAAAAAAACTGTGTCTGAGAAAAGAAAAAGGGCAGTAACTAGGAAAATACAAATCGAAACCGATTCCGAAGAAGAAGACCATTTCGCAAACGACGAAGAACACGATTGTTCGTGCATCTATTGCACTGAGCAATATAGTTTGTCAAAAGCAGGAAAAATTTGGCTGAAATGCTCCTTCTGTAAAAATTGGGACCATTCCATTCCGAATGCGCAGGTGTAGATAAAAAGACCAAAATTCTCATCTGTGAAATTTGTACAGACTTTTAAGTTATAGGTAGGTACCACTTAAAAAGTTAACTGTGTCATTTTGCCCACTTGGGTGGGTAAAATGCACTTTTTGTAGTTTTTTGTTTAGGTTTAAGCTTTGGAAAAATGGCTATTTTTTATTATCTTTTTATTTAAATACAGACGTAGAAATAAGCATATTTTTGAAATTAAAAAATATCACTTTACAAAACCCTATCATTTTGTACACCCCTCCCCTACCGTCTTGGTCAGGCCATAAAGATATACTGTAACTTCAGCGAAGATTTTTTTGCTTTTTAAGCCAGATTGCTTCTTCTTTAGTCTATAGTATTTCATTTTATATTTGGAATATTTCTATTTCAACTTTTGAATTTTTTGCTCCATTTTCGTACATTTTCTATTTAAAACTGTTATATTTCTTTTTGCTCCGCATTTTTTTCTTGAAGACGAATTTTAAACTATAGGTCGTTGTTCAAATATCGGTGATCCACCACGGGAACTGGGTGGAGTTGCTTGATTCATAAAACGATGCAATTGTTGTCGGTACTTGAGCGTTTCCTCCAATGCTTTCTTTGAGCTCTTTTTTTCTCTCACCAAGCTCATGAATTAATTTAATTTTACCTTTGTTGTATCGCTCCCACGAGCGTAGACAGGATTCTTATCAGGGGGGGGGGCGAACCGCAGTGGTACCCGTTGCCGAAGGAGGCGGAAAATTCTGGGAGTGCCACACCCAATTTTTACCCAAACGTCGTTAAAAAACAGGGATTTGACGCCCTCTTGAATGGCATGGCATGAATAGTCCGTTGGAAAATGAGTCAGTTAAATTCCTAACGGGGGCCACGGCTCCCCCCCCCCCTCCTGTCTACGCCCATGATCGCTCCCTGTCTTTGGATTTTGCAGCGGCGTAAGCAACACAGCATTTTTTTATTTTCTCTCTTCTTCGTTTATTCGGCCTTTCTTTTGCCGTCGCCGTTCTTCAATTTTTTTGTCATTTACTTTCACCATTTTCCTGAAAAATATAGAGAAAGGAGGATTTAAACAAAATGAAAAATAACCCGATTGTCAGTTCTAGTAATAGGGTCTGTTACAAAATAGCAAATTTTACGTAGTCGCATGCCTATAGTTGCCTCATAAATAATTCAATAAGGGCATGCAACTGCATAACAATTACTATTTAGATACATACATACTACCATTGTCAAAGATACTACATAGTCCCATGCGAGAGACATGACCCTCGCGCCTTAGGCAGTCGGGTAAACATGCATGACTGCTCACCTGCATGTGGCGGCAACACCTCCATGGACATATGGAGAACATGGAGGTGATTATTTTAACAAATATATAATTTTTTTCTAAAATTTATTACACTAATTATCTTTTTTTTTAAACATGTAAGGAATAGGGGAAGTAAAAAAATGTAGATCACATATCATAAATTTGAATATAATACTTACAAGATAGGGCACGGAGTTGACACACACGTATTACTTTGCGACTTAGTTTGCCCTTATTTCGCATAAAATGCAGGAACCACACTCTATAACTTATCCGTCGTAACTCACAAGTGCGCGTCTTTTCTACTTCTACACCAAATATCGCCCGAAGTACCATCTAGGATTTTATATCTTAATTAACTGATCTCTTCATAGAGGTGGCAAACTTTTTGATAACGGTCATAATTTGGATGTAAAGGGTATTAAAAAAGTTTTTTTGTACATTAAATATGTTATGGTAAACTACAAGGGACGTAGAAACTGCGCTGCGAAATTAAAAGACTATACGAATAAGTTCAAATAAATTATGTGTGTTTCTAAACTGAGAGACACTTTGGTATCAGACTACGGAAGGGATTTTTGGTGCTTTAGTTCGGGTTTTTCAGATTTGATTAAAAAATAAATTCCCACGAAAATAAAAGTATAGAGTGGATATTTATTTAGCTTAACCAGTACCATACTCTTATAAAAATGGGAAATAATTGTTAGTAACTTCAAGTGAGGAAATTTTCTGAGAAAAATCCTTATGTTTTAAAATATTCGCTGGAACGTTTTTTTTATCCATATTAAGTAGTATATATTTGCTATTAACTAAGTAAAGTAATATTTACGTCCTATCATTGCTTAAATGGTCCTATCTCTAACACTATAATATACCTATTTAGGTATGTTGCTTATTCGTATGTACGCACTGATCTATAGATCAGTGTTTGGTAAAAACTAATCTTAATAATATTTGTTACGATTTTGTGTGGTTCGCATTTTTACCAATAGTATCCTAAGCATTAAATTTTGCATTTTACTAACTGTAATTGCACGAAAATGTTATTTTAAAGCGTAAAATACTACATTCCTTTACACTTAGTAGGTATATTTTAAGTTACTACAAATGGTTTTTTTTTAATTTTTGGTACAATATATTTAATGAGCTTTATAAACACCGCACTATTTTCAGCACGGTTTTATCACCTATCTATGGAGATGGGTGGGTTTTACCCTTACGCACGTAACATAGACGGCTATGAAACAATAATTGTTTTCACATAGGTCGTCATGCACTACCGGCTCAAAGACACGAGCCGGTAGTGCGTCATGACAATATTGATAGCTCAAAATGTCAACTATATGTTATTTTTTAAAGAAGTTAAATTGTTTTAAAATGAATGGTTTTAAAAATCATGTCGTATGCACTCTGTGCAAACAATTGTCGGATATTAAACAATATCATCGCTCCCTGTGCTTTTTGGAGAAGCTGGTAGAGGATTGCGGCAGTAAATTAGAAGAAGAAAATTTATTTTGCCATGTCCAACAATATTTACTTATGTATTCTAAAAAATACAAACTGCTAAAAGGGAAAAATTTAAATAAAACAGTGTCTAAATATTACATTTATTTTATCAGACACATTATCAAATTCAAATGAATGAAATTGATCCAGGTCCAGCTTATTCGCCCTTAAGGAGGCGAGGAGGCGAGGAATACCTTCAATTTATAACTGCAAACTGTAATAATTTTTAAATAAAAAATAAGTAAGTGCTTAATTTTTATTAATTTTGATTCTTTTTGCCTAAATAACTTTTAACAAAGTAGGTATGTGAATGATAAGCATTACGTAAAAAACAATTCTATGATTAAGTCAAAAAAATGCCACTATAATTCAGGCCAGGGTACCCCAGCAGAAAAAAAAATCCGAAAAATACTTGGATTGCTATGGTAACGCAACTAGAATTACACATTTGATTGGTCAAAAAATGGTGGTGTAAAATTTTCTCAAAAATTATCAATAACCTAATTATGAGTATTCCAAGAAGATCTGTGTGCATCGCAATGTTTACGTTTACATTTGTATTTTTTTTTCCTTCATGCAATGCCCTTCGCTCGCTTAATTCGCTCACTCCGGGGCACAACCAAACAAAACTAACCCAAGGCATACCCAAAATCGAGAAAAAACACGTTTTACAAACATAACCTTAAAAAAAGTGGCTTAGTGGTTAAATGCTGCGTTTCTGATACGGCGACCCGGGTTCGATTCCAGTGGCAAGACGTGCTGTTTTGATTTCGTCAGGCGGTAGGACTCGTTTGGATCTTTAAGAATAAAATATATGCGCGCGGGTCGAACAAAATATGAATTTTATTGTTGTTGTTTGTTAAAATTGTTGGTGCCTAATTTCTTGTAGTTTTTACAGCTAATTAATGCTCAAAGTTGTTAAAATTAATAAATCATAATTTACGTAATAAATATTTTTTCATTACATTTTAACAAAGCCTTTTTTAAACAATATTTGAATAAATCGCTAACAGGAAAGAAAAGTTAAAAATATTATTTTACATAAGAAAGTGGAAAGTAGGAAATACCGTACGTTAAGGAGCACAGTCGTCAATTAAACTTTTTAAACTTCTAAAATACACTTTATTTCAATACTTTTAGTTCGATACGTTATGAGATAATGGTCTAACATTTAGACTTAGGAGGCCAAAAAAAATTACCTCTCTTTGAAGATCTGGGGAATGTCCGATTTTTGTCAGCTTCGGTGCTTCCATTGGGGCCATTCGTACTTTGTCAATGTATTTGTTACAAAATACTTTTATTCCACATAGTAAACATAATTTAGGAGTTTTTGCATAAGTTCTGAAGGAAACTACAGTAGATATTTATAATTGCAAAATCAGCAAAAATGCACTACTTTTGTAATAATCTTCTAATAATCAACTTACGATAAACATTACGAAAACGTCCCGAAACAATGGTTCAAGCATTACATCTTAGTAGCCATAAAAATTGACTTCTATATCTTGAATATCTCGGATATGGATATTTTTCCAAATTTGGTGCTATCTATTGGCGCTATTCGTACTTTGAACAGCTTGTCTAATTTATTACAAATACTTTTATTCGGCGAATATTTAGGTGTTTTTGCATTGCGCTACTTTTGAAATATGTCCTGTAACCATTCTAAAAATCAACTCACAATAACAATTGCGAAAACGTCCGGAGACCATGAGTGAAGTCTTACCATCCATAAAAAGTGAAACCTATATTTTGAAGATTTTGGGTATGTTTGATTTTTGTCAAAATTTGCGCCATTCGTATACGTTGAACACTCGCTCTAATAGTACCCTGTACAATGCGTTTGTTACAAATACACAGTAAACAATATTTACGAGTTTTTTTTTTATATAGGTTCTGAATGAATTTACGGTATTTATAGCTGCAAACTCGGAACAAATGGGCTACTTTTGAATTATGCCCTGTTATAAAGTCATCTAATAATCAACTTACAATAAAAATTGTAAAAAACGTTCCGGGACCATGGTCCAAGTATTACATCTCACCAGCCATAAAAAGTGAATACTATCTTTTGAAGATTTGGAGTACGTTTGATTTTCATCAAATCCGTGTTTTGAACACCCTGTCTAATATAACCCATGTTTAGTACAAATAATTTTATTCGGCATAGGAAATAATATACACGAGTTTTTGCATACGTTCTGAATGAAATTAAGATATTTATAACTGCAAACTCGGCAAAAATCCGCTACTTTTGAATTATGCCCTGTAATAATAATCAGCTTACAATAAAATTTTCGAATGCGATAAGACCTCGTCATAGGGCGACTGTAATATAAATGATAGATATAATACTCCTGTTACGTTTCGTCCTCAAAATTTGGACACTTCATGCCTGACCCTTTGCTCGCCTCTCTCCCTCCGGGGGCGCAACTAACAAAAACTAACCAAAACTAACCCAACGCATGAAAAGCAGCCACATTTATATTACAGTCGCTCTATAGCGAGGTCCTATCGCGTCTGCAATTTAGGTATAAGCTTCCGGGACCATGATCCCACCAGCCATAAAAGGTGAATCCTACCTTTTGAAGATTTGGGGTACGTTTGATTCTATCAAATTTGGTGCTACCCATTGGCGCCAATACTTTGAACACCCTGTCTAATGTTGCATTTGTTACAAATACTTTTATTCGGCATAGTGAACATAAGTGAGAAGTTTTTCGTAAATTCTAAATAAAATCATGGTATTTAAAATTGCAAACTGTATTTGAAATAAATCCTCTAAGTCTTTTAATAATCATTTTACAATAAAAATAACCATGTCCAATTTGTGTTTAGTTTATTAACCATTCTGTATAATATAAAATAGTCATAGTAACGTGAAAAAATAAGCCTCCAGCTACTTAAAGCGAATAAAAATTCCTGCTCAGAAGAAGAAAGCTTTCGAAAATTGGATAGAAATTTAAAAAATTACAGGCTGTTCCTGTTGAACTTTTCATAAAAGCAAGCAGTTATTTTTGTTAACCGGTTTAATTGTTTTATATATGTCTCTACCACAT
>JAEQML010064002.1:0-22485 GCA_016904865.1 Pissodes strobi | reverse complement strand
AGTTTCTTAAGTTTTTTATTGACGGATGACATTTTCTTGATGTATTTTGTATCAATTACTAAAAACAATTTTCTCTGGAACTCGTACCATTCTTCATGTTCAATATTTGTTAATCTAAATGTTAGTTTTTTATAAAGTCTGTATGCTTCTAATTCAAACATACTTCGTTTACTGTACACATTTTTGATTTCTAAATCCAACCACTTTTATCTGGCAAAAGAATGTACTTTTTCTGTAACAGGAGAAGATTTAGGTAAAACAATTTTAATAAAATTTGGGAAAACATTAAATTTTTTACAAGACTTTAGAAACCAAATATCTGCACTCACTAGCCTAATCTTAGTAGAAAACTTACGATAAAGGTTAAGTTCCGCTGACCGTGAAGCCATCTCAACTACGTTGGGGTTTGGAACCTTCGGCAACATGCACTAAAACAGAGTTTTATCCACAATACCGAAACAGAATATTTGCACTCGACGCGCGTTTCGCTAACCATGTTAGCATCATCATCATGTCATCCGTCAATAAAAAACTTAAGAAACTTAGGAAAATGAAACCTAAGTCTGATAGTTCTCAGGAAGTCGTAAACATTGTAGAAAACCTATCTTCTCAATCTTTTGATAAAGCTGAATTGGATCTTTTAAACAAGGGTCTGAATTTTGCATTGCCTCCACCAAAGGATAACTTACTTGATATTGTAGGTAATATAGAAAGCTCTATTCAACATCTTCCTGACTCTACTAAAGGATTTGTTAGAGAAGCATGCAGAAATCAGATCTCAAAAAATGTAATTAATAATAATGTTAACTCTCGAGCTGGAAAAGGAAAAAGTTTAATCAAGAGATTGAAGGAGAGAGATGTTTTCTATCTAAAAGCTGACAAAGGTAATAAGGTTGTTATATTAGACAAAAGCGAATATTTTCAACGGGTTGATAATGTAATAGAATCCGGGCCCTATAACAGAATCTCAAGGAATCCATTATCTAAGATGGTAACACAAGTTAAAAACACTTTGAAGAAATGTAGCAACCTTATTTCTGATCAAATTAGATACAAATTATCTGTAAGTAATCCTACTATGCCGAAACTATATCGTCTTCCCAAGATTCATAAACCTGGGAAGGCAATGCGTCCTATAGTCTCGGCAATAGGATCACCAACTTATAATATATCCAAGTGGCTAGCAAACCAGTTTGAAAATTTACCTATAAAACAACAGAATTCAGGAGTACTAAATTCCTTAGATTTTATAAACAAAATTAAAGACACAATTCTTAATGAAGGTGAAATTTTAATCTCGTTTGATGTTAGCTCATTGTTCCCTAGTGTACCAATCCCACAGACCTTGCAATACCTTGGTGAATTACTTGAGATGAATAGTTTTGATAACGAAATCAAACAAGAATATTTAACTTTAACCAAACTTTGCATGGATCAAAATTATTTCCAATACAAAAATAACTATTATCAACAACTTGAAGGCACGGCAATGGGCAACTGTTTATCGCCGTTCTTAGCTAACCTTTTTATGAGTAAATTTGAAAATGAAATCAGTGAGGAGTTCGAATATTTTCCAAGGGTATGGTACAGGTATGTGGATGACATTTTCGCGATTTTCGACACAAAAACCGCTAGTGTTGAAGATTTTGTAACAAAACTAAACAACCGTTTCCCCACCATTAAATTTACCTATGAAGTCGAGAACAATGGCCAGCTACCATTTTTGGATACTTTAGTGATTAGGAACGATAATAACACACTAGAATTTGATATTTATAGAAAAAATACCGCCACTAACCGATATATTCCTAATGACTCCTTCCACTGCGACCAACATAAAATGGCCAATTTTCATTTTTTAGTACACCGTTTGGTTAACTTTCCTCTTAGCAGAGAAAGATTTAATAATGAAAAGGAAACGATTAGGAATATAGCGAAAGTTAATGGTTTTAATACTAACTTAATAAATAAACTAATTAATAGGCATTTGTTTAGAAAGACCATTCGTGATTCCACTTCTTTCGTTAATCAGGATGAAAATACAAAATACGTTTCGATACCGTATAATCCTCAGTATACTAGAGGACTCCAAAAAGTTTTAAGGAAGTAGGTTTAAAATTAGTATACCAGACTCAGTTTAACATTAAGAAATTGTTAGGTGGTCCAAAGGACAAAGTTGAAATATTAGAAAGAAGTGGAATATATGAAATTGGATGTATGGATTGTAACCAAAAATATGTTGGGCAAACTAGAAGATCTATACAGACGAGATTCAAAGAACATATAGCTCATTTAAAGTATGGTAGAACAGAGAAATCAAGTGTTGCCGAGCATGCTTTTGATAATAATCATAGAATAACAATTAAAAATTTAAAATTAATTCATAATATAACTGATAGGAGATTATTAGACGCATATGAAAGTATGGAAATTATTAAATGTAAGAATAGTTTAAATAGAGATAGAGGGCCTATTCCGTATAGTCCATTGTATTGGTTGATCAAGCGTGACTAGCGGGATCCCAGGATTGGTTCTTTTTAGTTCCGCTTGATTAAGCAAACAGTAGTATAAAAGGGAGTTAGGTAGATTTAAATTTTAGTTTTAATCATCTCCTGATGATGCTAACATGGTTAGCGAAACGCGCGTCGAGTGCAAATATTCTGTTTCGGTATTGTGGATAAAACTCTGTTTTAATGATAATGGGAATTGCTGGAGCGTGCCGTTCTTATGAACTCTGTCTAATGAAAATGGACAATATTAAATTAAGGCATGAAGTTATAATTGCTACTATTCCTGATTCCTAAAATGGAATGGCACGTAAATTTACTCTGACTAAAAGTGACGATGAGAAGGTGTGTTATTTCAAAATAGTTCAAAATTACATTGATATAAGATCTCACATGACGAATTTTAATCCTCGCTTCTTCATGCGATATCAAAATGGAAAGTGCTTAAATCAGCCTGTCGGGAAAAACACGGGTTCTTCAATTCCAAGTAAAATTGCAAAATTTCTAAACTTTGAGAATTTTATGCAGTATACTGGACACTCCCTTAGAAGAACGTCGGCCACTTTATTAGCAAATACTGGAGTTGATGTCTTAGCTCTCAAGTGACATGGGAGATGGAAAACTGCAACTATTGCGGAAAGTTATGTAGCCGAGAGCCTCAACAATAAAAAGGAAGTTGCAAATAAAATTTTGTACAATATAACGAAGCCAGAAGTCTCCTGCAGTACTTCAAGAGTAACAGAAAACTTGGTTAGAGATGGAGCATTTATGGAGTCAGAACATTCCATACAAATTGAGAAAAAACGAGAAAATGTTTATCCAAATTTTCTAAATAATGTTCATAATTGTAATAATTATACTATTAATATTCATTGCACTTAATATTATTCCATTTTTATAAGTCATTGTTAGCTAGACGTTGTTGATGAAATAAAAAATTAATGGTATCACCTATGTTTGTAGTTTAAACTTAATGAATACAGGGTGGTCTAAATTATTACCACCCAAGGGTGGTAAGTTGGCTTACAACCCGTCGTCAAGGGCAATCGATATCTTTTTGGTAATTCTCACTTACGTCCGTCAAACAGTGTCAAAATCAAAATCCTCTCATGAGCTATTGAAAAATCTGGTTGTTTTCAATATATTCTCTGCCCATTTGTTAATTTATTCGATGCATATTGTTGAGATTAATTTAATTAAATTAAACATTAGATTATGCTCACAGTCTTATTCCTAGTTTATACTAAAGCTTAAGCAAACGGGTCATGTGCAAAGGTAGGTCACTTCTTGAGCATCATCGAAATCAATTCACAGGGATAAGCGATGAGTTGGTATACTAAAATTATAATTCTCGACGTCACTGCAGTCCATGAGATTAATCCAGTGTTATATGTCGCAAGGGGTCGTGTTTATGTGCATAAACTTTACTTTCAACGGAAGTTATTTGGTTTGATAAACGTACGTACGACTGTACGAGAAACGAGAATAAGCAATCGCGACACTGCAAGTTGAACTGTTTTTTTCTGGTTTTACTTGTCCGAGCCGTGCTACCTATAACTGATTCCTAACAACTAAGTTTATATTCATTAAAAGAAATATTTTTATTAAGTATAGGACAAACTCCATGCAATCTCATTTTTATTAAATTGCACGATTTTTGATTAAGATTAAACTAAATTCAAGGTTTCCCTGCAAATTTGTCATATTTTAAAAGAATGTAGGTTGAAAATTCATGGTGTAAAGCTGGTAATACCAATATTCTAATTAATCTAATTAATAAAATATTTGCTGGCACATTGGGCAGTTTTCATGATCATTTCTTTGATACCTGTTACGTAATATCTTGATTACGAATCTAGATATTTAACTATACTCTCGGTTAATGGTTGAATTGCACCTTTCGTGGCTAGACTTTACCACCTTGCGTAAAATCTCTCAAATCACTATTTTATTTTCATTCTTTTCGATAACCATTTTTGTCGTAAGTGATTATTATCAAATATTATTTGGCTCCATTACTATAAGAAAAATGCAATATTCTTATTAGTTTCGCCTTGCAAATCGTGTAACGTGCTTTGATGCACTGTTTTGAGTCTTTATACCTCAGAAAATAAGGCCACGTCTCTCACATCACAGCTGAGTGACGATGACGTAGCATGGACGAACCAACTCGAATCTCAAAGAGGGGCGAATTCGCCGCCCTACCGGATCTTTTTTTAACCACCAATCCTGACCAGTACACAATTACAGTTGGTCCGCCATTAGGTACTTTCGACCACAAACTTATTACAACGGTTTGTGAATTGCCACTTCTCTAGAAGGATCCACCATTGCCTCGCAAAATCTGGCATTACAATTCTGCAAACTGATGGGATGATCTAAGAGAGTTCTACCTAGATTTTCCTTGGCTGGACGTCTGCTTTGGCACTGATGACCCGTCAGTCTGCTGCGAAGAGATTACGCAAGTAATCTCCTCAGGAATGGAAGCATACATCCCAAATTCCATCAAGTTACCGTCAAAAGGAAAACCCTGGTTCGACAGAAGATGCGAAAGAGCTGTAGGTAGGAAACAGCAAGCGTACAAGTACTGGCAGCAAAATCAGACCGCTGAAAATCGCAATTATTTTGTCGATGGGAGAAACGAATTCAAACATGTGATCGACAAAACTAAGAACAAGTACAATCAAAGGATCAGGAATAAACTTCTGCAATGCCCCAGTGGCTCCAGGAATTTCTGGTCGGTAGCAAAGGCAGTAATTAATAACTTTACAAACAGGTCTCTCCCCCTTTGACAGACGAACGTGGCATCACGGCAACTACAGTCAAGTAAAAAGCAAATATGCTCGCGAAAATGTTTTTATCGCACTCTACCTTAGACGTCCCCCAAGGCAAGGCTCTCCCCACCATATCGAACATCAATATTACCATGGCAGAAGTCAAGTTTCATCACCGTGATATTCGTAAAATCCTTAACGAACTTGATACGCAAAGGGCATCAGAAATGGATGAAATGCCTGTCATCGTGTTAAAGAACTGCGCCAACGAACTAACACCCGTTTTCCAGACATTTTTCTCTGTCTTACCGAAAAGGGATTTACCCATTTTCCTGGAAAATGGAAAGTCGCTCGAGTGCAACCTGTTCCAAAAAAAAACAAGAAAACCACTCCCTCAAACTATCGCCCAACCCCCTTGCCGCCTTGCTTCCCATAATCTCCAAAGTCATGGAACGTGTAGTCAATCGGCAACTACTGAAGTATCTCGAGAACAACAGAATAATCATATATTATATCACGAGAACTATGAATTTAATCGATTAAACTACGTTCAATATTTTGAGCATGATTTTTCTGAAAAATGTTGAATGCAGAATAAATTAATAAAAACCAGAGACCGCGAACCACCTTATACCAAAATAATGAAATACAAATTTTAAAGAAAATCGCAGTTTTTAGCAATAAAAATCAATATTAGATCATTTAAACCATTTATAAAATAATGTTTTTTCAAAAACCGTTAATGAAAGTTGCAAGAATCAGCTATAATCGACAAAACGAAATCCAATATGGAGGACGCAGTTTAATCGCTGTTAAACAGGTCTAGTGCAATAATCACTTATCTAAACAAAATTTATTCAGAAAACTGGGCTGTCTGATTGGTCCATTTTACGATGAAGGAAATAATCAGCGATAATCAATACTGCTTTCGCAAACCGAGATCGACAGGAGATATATTGGCCTATATCACTCATATATGGAGTAGGGCAATTAAGAACTACGGAGAGTCTCGAGCGATTGTGTTGGATATTTCGAAGGCATTCGACAGAGTTTGGCATGACGGATTGCTCAACAAATTCCGTCCTTCGGACTGCCAGCCTCTCTCTGCAGCTGGCTTGTCAGTATCCTTAAGAACCGGTCGCTGCACGTTGCAGTTGATTGTCACATCTCAGACACAGTCACCATTAACGCGGACGTGCCTCAGGGCGCAATACTTTCACCAACTCTGTTCCTCATCTATATTAATGACCTGCTGACCGAAATGAATAATCCTGTTTACAGTTTTGCAGATGACAGTAGCCTTGTCTCCCAATTTAGATCAGAAAAACCTTTTCCAGCGATTGAGACTTATCACCGCAGACAGGAGCAGATTACAGCAATAAATCAAGACCTGGAGAAAGTTCATACTTGGTGCGACAGAAATTTGATCCAGTTTATAGTTAGCGACATGAGTAACACGTAGGTAGGTGCGGTTCATTGAGAAGATTTTACTTAGCACAAATGCAGAACAATCTGTAGAAACATTTTATTACATAACATATAAATTTGTCAAGAGTAATTGTTTAAAAAATCGGCGAAACTATAACCGTAAGTTTCAAACTTCGAAAGGTTAAACCAAAAGTTGTTACAACTCTTATTTACCTATAGATGCTCATCTTTTTTGCCTAACTTTATTAATTGATGAAAAATTATATATTGAACAAGAAGATTTTGCATTAGCATATCAAATACCTAATTTTCCTACAAAGAGTTTCAATAGTTTCTCATTTTTTTATGACTAATGAGTCAAAAGTCGTATTATTGAAACTTAATTATTGTCCACTACCTGTTATTACTCAGTTCAAAAATAAAGATATTTTTGTATATTATGTGTATTTAAATACCTCCAATTAGAATAAAAACTGATCTCAAAAAAACCTTTTGGGTTTATTATCTTAAATAGAGACAAATAAACCTGAAAAATTCACCAAGAGCACTAAAAAGTGCTTGCTTTAAACCATATTTAAAACTTATTTTCGGATACCACAGATCTATTTTCTGGATGTCTATTGGATAGGCATAATGAAGATACATAGTTCGATTTTCATTTTTAGAATGGATGGAAAGATCAATTCGCTGTCCATTGGTCAAAGGAAAATGATAAAACCAGTGGCGGCTCCCGGGTTGAAAACAGGGTTGAAACAGGTGTGTAATACACAGTATTAGCTAAAAGAGGGGTTGAACCACAGATAAGGAACTGGATCTGGAGTATGTTAAACTGCAGTGGCCACAACAACCCTACAGGAAGATGGCCACAGAATCAGGGCTGTTAGGGGGTATCCGCAGGGTGGGGTTTTGTCGCCCCTTCTGTGGTCTCTCTTGATGGATGGTCAGCACTTAAAGATTTCCACTAACTTTATTATTATTATTAGAAATAAAGTTAGTGGAAACCTTTAAGTGGTTTACTTATTTATGTGGTTCTTAGTTATGGATTTCCATCAAGTAAAGGCTAATTCGATTAAATACTTATAAGATGCAACTCGCAGAAAACTATCTCAGAGGATCTTCAAGAGGTGCTAACCGTGGTCTATGACTGGTGTGAAAAGGAACAACTATCTGTTGAACCCGCATAAAACAGTTATAGTACCGTTCACAAGGAAGAAAAGGCTGGAAAACTTAAGACCACCTGTACTCAAAGAAGAAACTATCCCATTTGCGAATACAGTGAAGTATCTGGGAATTACCCTACATAAAACACTTAGCTGGAATGCGCATCTGGATAAAATTGCTGCAAAAGCGAAACTGTCATTATGGACTTGCAGACGCATTTATGGAAAAACATAGGGCATACATCCCAAACAAATGCACTAACATATATTGCGGTCATAAGACCAATCGGTACTTGGTACTCTAAGAGCCTACAGAGCTCCGCGAGAATCAAGTTATCCACCTTACAAAGACAAACGTGTCTGGCAATTAGTGCCGCATTCGGCACTACACACATCAAAATACGAATAAATTTTAGCAGATTAATTTTCATGAGCAAATGGTCATGTTGACTATGGCTTTTCAAAAATCAGACTATTGTATAATATTGTATTGTTTATAAATTATCTACGGTCTTCGATATTAGAGTGAGGTAAAAAAAATTATGTTTTTAGTGTGTTATTCAATCTTTTAAGCAAATTTGAGATTCATTCGACTTTCATAATTGATTCATGTGCATACAGTTTAAAAGATATGTGTTGTATGGGTTGAGGTCTTGATACCCAATAAACCCCATGTATCTTTTGAAAATAATTCTGCTTCACCCTGTATTTCTGAGTAATTAAAGTTACATACATCTTGCATAGAAAGATATCGTTAACCAAATATTTCCATGATTTTGGCCTTAACGAATTAGCCCAAATTCACACAAAAATTTGGAGTACTTATATTGTTCCTTTCAGGTAAAGTTAGTTAATTTGCAGTTCTTTGCTAGCTGCTTCTAGCATTCAGGAAAAAATATGATACTCAAACTTCTATGTATCAAGACTTTGGCAGGTATTAATAAAATAAATTAATATCAAATCAAAAGAACTGCAAGCAGATCAAAAGCATACGTAGTTGAAATGGTAAAAATTGGATCCGTGTTTCTTTTATTGCATAGCAGAACTGTAATGCTGGTGTTAGCTATGAAAGATTATTTTTTTCCTAAGAAAACCGAATGGAGTGGAAAGAAGGGTATATTTAACGACTAGTGTCTCCTTTAATCCTGAAGCCCATCAAAATTAAATTACTTAAAGGCAAAAACTTGCCTTGTTCTCTCGTTGGTAACTTTTAAGCTCATTATTTATGCGTTTTCTACTTTCCTTTGCGTTCAGGGTTAACCTCGCTAAGTAGTTGCTATTTTGGTTTTATCCATCTGGCATATAAAATGCACAACGGCATGCCTGTTAGATCAAGATAATAACAAAGAAAATGAAAGTAAGTAATTCACCTTAGGTGTTAAAGCTACTAACTTCATATGACCTATTTGTTTTTTAATTATGGTTCGTATGAACATTTTATTATATAAAATGGTATAAATAACTCCGATTTCCATTAAAGTTTTCGATACAGTCCTCAGTTCCGCAGCGTTCTGTAGCGCAGGTCACCCGCTATCCAGTTCTCCAGGGCGCAGAGGACATCCAGACACACGCTCGTTTAGACGCCGTCGATGCCGATGAACTCCGAACCAGCTGAGGGGCGCTCGTCGTCCAGTCACTGTGTCGACGCTCTGCGACGTGGACGCCTTCGTCATAGGTTAAACCCCACGTCGCAGCAACACACTCGGGAATATGGACGTGCGACGTCACACGAGAAGAAAACGCGACAGCCGGCTCGCAGACAGTTGTCACGGCCGCGGCGGTGCGTATAACGCGCCGCACTTGGACGTCCTCTTCGAAAAGTTTGTTGTGCCCGTCGGTAATTTTTAAAAAGAGACGCGTCTACGTCGTAGCTTCGAGGTTCCCACGTGAACCTGTTGATGTTTTTAAAGTTTTGTCGTTGATATTGCCGATTTTATATATGTTGAAGTGTAAAATAGTTGATGTTTTAAAAAAAGTTGAAGATTTGGAGATAAGAGAAAATTTGTTTGGTTTTTAAAATTTATTTAGTGATTGTTTAACATAGGTGCTTCTGCAGCATCGCAAAGCAGTTATTCTAAATGAAATAGTTCATAGACTTTTCACCTTTTATAGTACCTCAATAGGTAATTAGTTTGGTAATAATTAGTGACGCATTATTTTATTTTGAGACACTAGGTTTCTGGTATTATGAAACTATATTCAATCATCTTTATAGAAGATAGAAAGCGATTTTTCAGCATAATATTTTATTTTCTTCACGAATAAATGGCTTTATTGCATTAAGTTCCTAAAGCTCACAGCGATATGCGTTGTAACTAGATTCGATATTGACGAATAAAAATCTCTCTAGCATGACTAACATTCTCTTTTGGTAGTATCAAAGAGAATACTAGTATTGTCTTTGTAGTATGTACCTACCACAATCACACTTGAGTGAAGATCAAACAAAAGCATTGAAGTTTGTTCAAAAATAAGTTTTCTGTTTGTTCAAAAATAAGTTTCATATTCTTTGTGCAACTATTTTTTCTAGAGTTCACGAATCAAAATGCTCATTTATACAGTGTGTCCCAGATTTGGCTTCCATGTATCTCGGAAACTATTATAGCTACAGTGTTGGTTAAATTAGGAGAGTTTTAGACAATTTAATTTCTAATAAGTTTTTAGGTATCTCTTAAGGTTTTTGAGATAATTAAGAAAAACCAAAATGGTGCATTTTTAACTTTTGTCGGTAGCTCGTAAGCGACTGTTCTTATGCTTTTATGATTCATACATTATTAAAACACTTTTATAAGAGGTATTTAACTCAAGTAAAAATATTTTTCTAGCTTCATTTATTTTCGAGATATTTACACAACTTTTGTTTTTCATACGGACGCCATACTAGATTTTTGCAATTTTGAAAAGAGCTCCTCAAGAGATTTTCAACGATGTATCACAAGTCTAGGTTTTTATTTTCCTTAAGCTCTAAAAACAAAAATTATTGTGTTTTGACAGTATACGTGTTCGCCATTATTAAACAAAACAGTGCCGTTCGGAATGCCACCTGTTATCATTCCATAATAATCAAGTTATGTTTATTATGTGATTTATTTTTTATTTTTATTCATTCATAAGCTCTTCTGAACTAACTACTTAGTATGGCTAAAGACAATTTATATACATAGATTGTCTTTGGTTTGACTAAGTTTCAATCAAAAAACAATTGGTCCATGATAGGATTTTATTTTAAAGCTAACAAAAATACAGAAGCTGCAGCACGTACATGAAAATACCAATTGCCGGAATGATATCAATAAAACCAGGGACATTTTAAATTATTAGTTAATTCCTTGTTTGCTTACGACTCTTTTATGAAACCGAGACCCAAAACTTACACAACAAATAAGAGCAAGCAAGAAATGCGACGTTGTTTGTAATAATTATTAATACACCAAATATTATCTTAGACGAATCAAATACAACAAACTGTAGAAAAAAAATGTACAAGTAAACAAAAAAAAAACAAAATCACAGCACATGTATCCCACCATTTTCCACACATTTTTCGCACTTCTCTAACACCTTACGAGTTACTCCTCATTAGGTGGTTCGGTTTATTGTAGCAAACACATATCGTACCATATCTGCTAATTCCTGTCCAGTTTCGAGTGGAGAAAACTCGTAAACCTCATTTTTCGCATAACCTCATAAATAAAAAATCGGGGTGTGTGATATTCGGTGACCTGGCCGGCCAAGCAATGGGCCCGTTCTTGGAGATAACATTGTTACCAAAATTATTTCTAAAGACCTCCATCACCTCCCTGGTACTGTGGGCCGGACAGCCATCTTGCTGGAACCACAAATCATGGATTTCATTTGGCGGAACTGCATTTCTAATTGCTGGGAAATTTTGTTCTTGCAAGAGTAGCAAATACCTATTTCCACATAAATTTTCGCCAAAAATAAACAGTCCAACCAATCTAAAACACAAAAATAAAAGTTTTATTTTATTGTGAGACGTAATTTAAAGCTACATTTTAAATTACCTATAATGCCACAGCCACACCAAACATTAAAGCCAAACCTTGTTTGTAAACGTATTTCTTCTAAATGATGTGGACTTTCTGTATCCCAGCAATGATCATTGTGTTTGTTGAAAACTTGTGAACCGGGTTTATCTATCCGGAGAACTTTGGATTGGAAATTGGGTGTCTATTGACATTTGTTGATAAACCATTAACTAAATGTGATTCGTTTATTGAAATCATTTCCCTGAAGACCCTGGACAATACGTGGTTTTTTAAAACCCGATGCAGAGTTGATTTTGGAATAGCTGTCTGTTCTTCCACTTTTCTTACCCATGGATATAGTGGTGTCTTCCGTGACGTTATAGTCGAGTCTCTTGCTTCATTATTTTTAGTATAAGTTTTGGGTTTTGGCCGAGGTTTCGGCTTCGCAAAAAATCCATAAGCTAACAAGTTCGTAGCTAAGAATCTAAAATGTCTTTGGTTGGGTTGATGCCGCTCCGGAAATTGTTCTTTTTATGCATGTGCTGCAGCTTCTGTATTTCTGTTAGCTTTAAAATAAAATTTTAGCATATCCAAGTTTCCTTCGTTGGAATAATTAACAGACATTGTAAATACTTGAAATAAACGTAAAGGTACCTCGTTAAATACTTTTTAAAAAGAGAAATAAAATACGCTATTTAATGCCATTTACATTTCGAGTTATAACACGCGTCATCATTTTTTTTCATATTGGCGGCTACGCGTCCTACTCAAAGCCCACTGTCAAAAAAAAACAATAATTTTGTTTTTTTTTAACCAATTCCAATACGTTATAATCAAATTTAAGTTTTTGGTTAGCTTTGGTTAGTCACCAAAATTCGGTTAAAACCCAGTCAAGACCCTGATCATCGTAAAGCTTTTATTACCTCGATAACAAAACAAATATAAGGCGTCCGCATAAACAAACTAAGACGATCTCTCACGCGTATGATGTCATGTGGCAAATGTAACATGCACTTTTTCACGATTTGAGGCTCCATACTAGGACAACGGATACATTTTAAATGTTAAAAAGTCAGAAAAAAAACTATTATTTCGTACTAAAAACATGGTGGAAGTAAATAAGCGCGCAAATAAGGATCAAGCAAAGCTCGTAAATAAGGATGAAGCAAATGCTATTGCTAAGTTTTTCCTACTGAGTCAAGGAGTGGATGATATATTATAACTAAACGTCTAATGATTTTTAATCAAACCATTTTTGGAATAAATTTGATAGGTAACATTTAAGAAGAAATAAACTTAGATCAAACAAAACCTTAAGATGAAAGCTTGAGAGTTTATTTTTTTTAGAAATATTAATTTAATTTTAACTCGAAAGGGCCAATGCCAAGGAGTTCACTATGGCGATAAAATATAAACGTTCTGTTTACTGAATTTTGGTTGTCGTGTCAAGGCCAAATAAACTTGTCAAGTAGGGATTTTAAAAATTTTGTTGATATTTTTCGCCATCCACTCTTTTCAGGACTCTCCCAATGTACCACTATAGCTAACAGGATAGACTTTTCCATTTCGATGTTAATTTCAGGAATATTTGATCCTATTAAACGATTTATTTTCGACATTTCTGTAGATCGCCTTCGTTTTTGTCAGAATAATTGTTTTCGGGATCTCTATAAGGAGATGAATGCCTTAATGTAATTCTTAGTTTCAACTTTTTTGGTTTCATTTGTGTTGATTACTTATTCTGTTTCTTTATGTGAGTTTACCCGTAACAAAGCGCTGAAGACGGTCTGTGCTGAATCTTTCATTAGATTCGTCTAAAAGTCAATATAAAGTTGATTTTTTATAACTGCAATTTTTTCATTTAATTTAATTTCAGCATATTGTGAGTTAGTAGACATATCAGTAAATGATTTAGCAAAAACTTCTAAATATAATGATCTAATTCTCGATCAAATTCAAGTGATTCCTCTTGAAGTTCGTAAGAATAGAAGTTACCTTGTATATCGCTTAGATCTGTAGTTTTATTATTTGGTGGCGTATTTATTTCATTACCATCATCATTTTCATTATGGAGCTGATGTTCATCAGAATATTATAATCTCATTGATCATTCGAATTCTAATAATTCTGTTTAGTGACTCTCTCATGCTAAAGTTGTTAGCAATAATTGAATTACAGTTCGAATGAGTTTTTCACATGGCTGACTACTCATGTTTGGTGCGACTAGTAGAAGATCCTGTACAGGGTGGCCCGTTTATTATGGGATAACATCTTATCTTAGAATCTACGGGGTGTACCAAAAGAAGTTTAATAAAAAAATTGTTGAGATTTAATCAAACTTTCAAAATATAATATTTTCATATATACAGAGTGTTTGTATTTTCGTGCATAAGTATCAACTTCCCATGCAACTTCCTTATTTTAAATAGAATACCCTATATATTAAGGCATTTTTGAATTCCTCAGAAAATTCTAGATATATCATATATAATATCCTATACCTAAGTCTAGCCGTTTTTGACATATTTTGAATTTTATGTCAAAAATTACATTTGCACGTCTATATATAACTATCAATTGCTCCTATTGAAAGCCTTTATTAATTAATTAGAGTTGGTTTCCTTGTAGAAGGGGATCTGCTTTAGTAGTCTGTGGTGGCATTTTTATAATAAATAAATACAGGGTGATCTGAAACTAACATTAAAAATTTTAATGAAAAACCTCCTATTTTTATAATTTTATCTCATATAGCATTAAAAATAAGGGCGACTTTGAATTCGAAAAACTTGTAGTTTTTGAAATATTGGCAATTTAACCATGTTAAAACGCGATATTTATAATTTGTAAATTATAACGTAATCAGGTGCAGTGTATCCAAGAGATCAAAATGTCTGCCACGTGCACATCAAACCTTATAACAATCTGCCACCGACGCGGCCACGGCGACGTATCGATAGCTAGTCTAAAAATAGGAGGCTACCTATACGGTGGGGATTTTAACACTATAGGTTACCATACAGGATGCAAAAGAAAGACTGTTGTATCTGCTAGAAGAGCTGCGCCCGACGAAAAATTAGTATCTTAATTTTCCCGGTTGGGGTAATAACTAGGTGTATTGTCAGACAAGAAATAGTGTAATTTCTGTAGTGCTCGATTTTTTTTTCGCCACGCGTTGCCGTCATGGCCAACTAATAACAAAACTGAAAAACCGTATAGCACTTTTACAATAGAAAAATATTAAATTGCCAATATTTCAAAAACTACAAGTTTTTTCGAATAGACAACCTTATACAAAGTCGCCCTTATTTTTAATGCTAAATAAGATAAAATTATAAAAATAGGGGGTTTCCATTTGAAAAATATGACTTTTAGCGATTTTTTTTATTTAAATTTTTAATGGTAGTTTTTGATCACCCTGTAATTATTTATTATAAAAATGGCAACACAGACTACTAAAGTAGATACCCTTCTAAAAGGAAACCAACTCCAATTAAATAATAAAGGCTTTCAATGGGAGAAATTGACAGTTATATTTAGACCTGCAAACGTCATTTTTGACCTAAAATTCAAAATTATGTGAAAAACGGTTAGACTTAGGTATGGGATATTATATATAATAGTATATTAAGATACTAGTTTTAAAAGACCATATTTTTTTGCACAAGCACGAAATTAGGAAACGACCCGCTTAACGTGCGAGTGCGCTAAATGTCTTAAAACGTGTATTTGATACTATTGTTGGAGATTATAACGAGCCTTCATTAGGTCACTGGGGAGACGTTCAAACGGTAGTCCCACATCATTCTGTTTCATCTTACCACTAGATCTTGTCTCGGGTCCTTGACTTGAGGCACAGGTTGAACACTGCTGGCACCATGATTTCACATCCTGGCAGTAGTTGACCCAGTAAAATCTGTCGCGGATCTTGTCAATCATTCCGTTAACTCCGAGATGAGCCCCAAACTTTCTATTATGTACTTCGTCCAGAACTTCTGATACCCTCTTCCTTGGTACCACTAACTGCGTCTTCACTACTTTGCCATCGGCGCTTTCCCAGGCTCGTTTAAGGAGCCCATTTTCAACTACCAGGGAGTCCCACTGAGCCCACAGAGATTTCAAAGTAGATCCCTTAGTTGAAATATCTCTCCAGCTTGGTCTTGGTTGACGTTCTTCCTTAGCTTTCAGTAGTAGTGCTATTTCATTATCCTCAAGCTGATCTTTCTTTAGTTGCTCTGTGGTCCCCTGCTGATCAACCTTAAACTTGATTCGCCTAATGGGAGTGATTCCTTCTCGTTGGTCGATGTTTAGAATTATCCTCACATGACCTTCTGGATAAAGCATCTGCATTACTATGCCATCTTCCTTCCCTGTGCTTAGCCTTAAGGTTATATTGTTTCAACTCTTCCTGACTTGGCTTTGAACTGCTGTTGTCTCTGGATGGAGCTGTAGGTCGTAGTTGTACTCGACAGTCTCTCTTAAAATGCCCAATGTTGCCACATATATAGCACTGATTTGAAACATTTCGGTTACGTGGCCTATCTTCTAGTGGCTCCCGGAATCTTTGTACTTGACAGTCCCTATTGAAATGCCCAGTCCTGCCGCATTTATAGCACTGATTTATAGCCTTTCGATTACATGGTCTAACTTCTGTTTGCTCCCGGAATATCCGTACTCGACAGTCCCTTCTGAAATGTCCAGTCTTTCCACATCTATAGCACTGATTTGATGTATTTCGGTTATGTGGCCTATCTTCTATTGGCTCCTGGAATTTTTGTACTCGACAGTCCCTTTTGAAGTGTCCAGTCTTGCCACATCTATAGCACTGATTACGGTTGTATGGCCTAACTTCTAGTGACTCCCGGAATCTCCCCGTGGCCTGAAGAACTTGATTGCTGGCTTAGAGATGTTACAGGCCGCCTCGATTTCCAGAGCTCTACCCAAAACTTCACGGCTGCTATCAAATTTGGCTAGACGTAACATCTTCTGAGTTTCTGGATCTCTGACACCGTCCACGAAATATTCAGCAACAAGTTCCTCTTGAAATTCTTCCGTTGCTCCCGGATAGGCCAACTGAACGAGACGTCTGACGTCTGCCTCAAACTCTTGCAGGTTTTCACCAGGCTTCTGATGTCGGGACTTAACTTGTGCCTGATACAGTTGTCTTCGGTGTTGGTCTCCAAATCGTCTCTCCAGGGCAGCTGCAAGTATGTCATATTTCCCCTGCTGGCTGATGGGAATAGTCTGTAATAGTTCCAGGGCAGATTCACGAAGCGCTACCACTAGTGATGTAGCCATTTCTTCATTATTCCAACCGTTGGCAACAGCAGCGGCTTCAATTTGTCTTTTGTACATTTTCCAGGATGTTTGACCGTCGTACGTTGGAGGTTTGATGTTTTGTCCTGAGGCGAATGCCCTCTCGCTGGGTGCTTGATGTTTTAGCCTGGTAAATTCTGCTTGTAGATTCTTCACTTCTTTCTGTACGTCTCCTACTTCTTTTTGTACATTTCCAACTTCTTTTTGAATATTCTTTTTCAAATTTCTCATTTTGTCCGTCCAATATTTTCTGTAATTTTCCTTGCTCGCCTACAATTACATCCAGCATCCATTTCTGAAGCTGGTCCTGCTCTGCTTCCTTTTCTCTTCCTGGTCTTGTAAAATTTTCTGAAGCCGCTCCTGTTCTGCTTGTCTTTTCTCTTCCTGGTCTTGCAAAATTTTCTGAAGCCGGTCCTGTTCTGCTTGCCTTTTATCTTCTTGATCTTGAAAAATTTTCTGCAGCCGGTCCTGTTCTGCTTGCCTTTTATTTTCTTGGTCTTGTAAAATTTTCTGTAGCCGGTCCTGTTCTGCTTGCCTTTTACGTTCATCCTCTTCCCGATCCGCTTGCTTTTTATCGTCTTGATCTTGAAAAATTTTCTGCAGCCGGTCCTGTTCTATTTGTCTCACAGCATTTAGATTTTCCATGAAATCGGCCAACATTTTATTAATTTGCTCCATTTCTGCCGCTTGTTGCCTCGTATTGACCATAGGATGTTATAAAATTTTCACAGAATCAAAACGGTCTCGTTGACTTGCTTGTACCCTCTTCTTTCCTTGAAACTACTTCACAAGTCCTTCACAATCCCACTTCTGACACCAAATGTTACGTTTTTCCCGTGGGTTCTTAACAGAATTACAACTCTGCTATTTTCAACTAATACTCTCTTTATTCACTACCACTGTATACACTTTAACACTCTAAACTACTCTTATAACTTTACAACTAATATTTATTCAACACTCAATGATTAACTGAACTGAACTCTCCGACTCCTAACATTCGCCTTAGGTCTGCTTATATATAATCTTAAATCTATCACGAATATTCGGGAAGTATTCCGAGGCCACTCTATATGATCTCGACGAGGCCATCGAGATAATTCCAGCGATCCTGAATCTTCGCAGCCGGCCGGGCGATGACTCATACAGAGAAGCGAGCGGCACGGCGGCTAGTTCTATAGGGTAGCACGAAAACGTTAGGATGGTTGTTAGGCTAGCCGTAACACTATTTTTTCTATTTTGCAGGTTTTTCAACGAAAACATTAATTTATTCTATTCTCGATCAGCACTTGAGCGGCCATCTTGTAATTTTTGACGTCTTTATTACTAGAAATCCCATTGAAAGCGGTGTCGAAATTTTTGCTAGTGGGCCTTGACATTGAAAAATTTTGTTAATAACATAGCAACCAGTCAACTAAAGCTAGTGTCGAAAAGAAGCTCTTTGCGTATCGAAAAGACTTCTTTATGATACCAAAATAGAAAAATATATTTAGAATTTTCTGAGGAACTCAAAAATTTCTTAATATACAGGGTATTCTATTTAAAATAAGGAAGTTGATACTTGTCCACGAAAATACGAACACCCTTTATATATAAAAATATAATATTTTAAAAGTTTAAGTAAATCCAAACAACTCTTGTATTAAACTTTTACACCCCGTAGATTCTGAGAAAACGAGGGATCCCAAACGGACCACTCTGTACATAATGTTTGGTCTATGTAATGTTGGTCTATGTAATATATAATTCATATGATTCAGATGCAAAAGCAACTTGTGTTTCGGAAGATCATAAAGTTAAAATAGAAGCTTAATTCTCAATTCGGTCCGGGAATGGTAGCACCTTTACCTGCAGCCTGTCTGACGAAACTTCAAAAGTCGAAATCGGTCATATTTCCGCTTTCTAGTACGATTATTACTAAATATAAATAACAATAGAAGAACATACAAATATGTTCGATCCAATAAATTGTGGCTTAACCAATAATAGAATAAACTGTTTAAATAACAATTCAGATGTTGTCAATTTAAATAAATTAGTCAGGTCAATTATTTTTCGCGCCGTTTATTTTTAGAGCTTACGCAATGTCCGTTTTCAGTACATAATAAACCAAATTTTCAGTCCATTAAATAAATGTTATTTTAGAGAATTAACGAACAGTTCCATAACAGACTGGACAGGATGCATTATTGTCTGCTGGTATTGTTAGCTGTTTTTGAAATAAATGTGTAGAAAAATATATTCATGTATATACACAATTTCGTTTGGTCAGTTATAACGATCTCTTGCAATTAAATAAACTGGAACGTACAAAATACCATTATATTTTTGAAGCATCACATCAAACTATGAGGCCAGGGTTTTGAAACCTTTTAAATTGTGATTTTGGTCATATGAATGTATGCAAAGTATGAGATTAAAATGAGGTAATGGGTGGATAGGTCTGAATAAAATGTAAATTCTTTGACAGCTTGGTAATTGTAATGATCCGAAAAGACGAATTACGTTTTGTAAAATTAATACTGATTGTTTGTAAGTCTCAATATATGAAAATAATTTATATCAATGATAGATATATATCATCTCGTTAATGGTTATATTATTAAACAGGCCTGTCGGTATTCAAGTACTGTGAATCATTGTCTATATCACTCATATTTTAGCTCTATAAATACGATTATTTTCTAGAGCCTTCATTGACATAATAAATAGTAAAAATTTTAAAATGATATATTTTGTATCCATTCTACTCAGGACTAATATTGAATATTTATATAAAAACATGTAAGCGTAAATGCCGTTTCTTTACTGAGAATATATTAAAATTGGAATCGTTACGAACATGTTTCCGAAAAACTGATCGGCTGAATATAATTCTTGTCACTTTGCAACTTGGAATGAGATATTTGAGGATATAATATGTCAGTAAGTCTTTAAATAGGGTAACGGGTACAGCTATTGGTCACTTAAGAATTTTAATGATATATTTTTCATTTTGTTCTAAAGTTATTAGGTAACAAATAATGCAGTTTTTTTTAAATAAGAACATATTCGACTATTGGAAACAAAATTTTATTTTACAACTTTATTCCGCTAAATAATATAAAAATACAAATGTTTGAAAACACACAAAACATTCAGTTGTTGGTCACAAAGTTACAGTTGTTGGCCTAGCCATTACCAGTAATTCACCACCTTAAAAATCTGGAGCTTACTTTGAGGTTAGAAAATTTGTCATTTGAAAAAAAAAAAGATAATTATAAGAGAAGTAACAAAATTTGAGTCCGCTAACATTTACCTTATTATTTATTGCTAAAGAACTGAATAATTACTTTGCTGTTATTGACTCTTTATTTTAAGATGGCGCTAACGTATATGTACGGTTTAAATCGTTTTTGCTCATTATAGAACGGCATTTTGCTCATTTACAAAGTGGAACAACAAAAATGTGGATTAACTCATTATTGCATAACACCAACCAACTATACGCGGAAGTGTTTCAGGATTGCCAGTAATTGTATTTTTCCAATAAAACATAAATTTATCATTTTCTAATTCACTAATCGATTTAACATTTGGAACAGATGGCGTGGTCGGAGTAAGAAATTAATCCGTTTCAGTTTCCATCATATATCAGCAATCCTTACGTTTTCGACCCTCGAATCGGAAAAAAGGGTCATCTAATATGGGGTCTGGAATATTTCGATATTAGTAATGGGTCAGTAGATTTGCCTTCTATTTTTAGAATAAATTGCTGTTTCGGTTACGTGACTATTTACAGGCTAAAGGCTCTAGATATGATATTTAAAAATAGAGCATTACTTGGCCAACAACAAAAACATATTATTGCTAGATATTTTGTATTTAAGAAAGTCGTTTATGCGCTTTATAAAGAAAGAAATACCAGAATAATTGAATTTCCGTAAATTATTATCCAAGTTTAGCGACCAGCTCGATGAATTTTGCTGAGGGCTTAAATGGAAGTAAGAGGAAAGTTTTCCTGCTAAATAACAATAGAAATAAATGAGTCATGAATGCTGAATATTCAGGTATTTCTTATAAAAATAGTGACAAATATTTATTTAGTATCATTCTGCCATGTTCAATAAATACAGCGCTTTTTAAAAGCATGTTTATACATGTGTGGTAGTTTTCATAGTTTTAGATAACGAACAAGATATATAATAGATTCGCGTCTATACACAGGAATATTACTTTGGCTCCCTGGCTTCCGCATGCGCAGAATACGAGTTACGAATCAATCAACGCCACCTACACTACAAATACCTCAATTACCAATGTCTTTACGATGCAGCGCGTTCTTTCCGAGCGGCGTAGTGGTTAGAGCATTTGCTTGTCAAGTGGGCGGCGTGGGTTCGATTCCCGTCGGTGGCAATGCGTTTTTTTTCTACCTTTTTTTAAGATTGTTTGCTTTTTTTTAATTTGGTTTAGCTTGGGTTAGTTTCAGTTAGTTGAGTTAGTAAGATTATGTTTGCTTTTTTTATTTGGGTTAGCTTGGGTAGTTTCAGTTAGTTGGGTTAGTAAGATTATGTTTGCTTTTTTTTTTAATTTGGGCTAGCTTGGGTTAGCTTCAGTTAGTTTTGTTTGGTTGCGCCCCGGAGCGAGCGAAGCGAGCGGAGGGCCATGCGTGAAGTCCTAGACACTTATAAACGAACGCACCCATACTCTGCGCATGCGGAAGCCAGGGAGCCAAAGTAATATTCCTGTGTGTAGACACGAGTATATAATAGTCTGGGAGCCAGCGTCAATTTTTGGCATGTATTTTAGACCGCTTGAATTTAACTTATATAGTATGTTCCCATATAGGCAACCACTGAACCGACCGTCAGCTGGGCTATCGGCGCTGGATGCTGCGGCGGGAAGATTAGATAGTTGTAAAAAATTGAATTCAGAATTATTTTAGACCGGTTGAATTTTTTATGATAAATTGTCTATGTTACATAGTTTAAAAAATAAATAGTCAGCTGCGTGCCGGAAGCAACGTTGTATGTCAGCTGGTCTTGAGAAGTGGTAATAAAATTGAAAAAAAAATTGATTTATAACTGAATGAATTTTCTTTGCATGACTTAGGACTCATGTAGAAATATGAAAATAATAGTCAGCTGGATGCATCGTACGACAAAGACCGTCAGCTGGAGCGATAAAGTATCATTACGCTCATACATTCAAGGGGCGCGCGGTAGTTTTAAGTGGTCCGACTGACCACCTTCGTCTCAATATGCATTCAGCTGATTAAAATTTTCCAATTTTCCTTTATTAAAATTATTATATGGCTAAATTTTAATTTAATATT
>JAEQML010064001.1:0-22485 GCA_016904865.1 Pissodes strobi | reverse complement strand
AAGGTAAAATGCATGGTCAGCATCTCGTCTTCATTATGGGAAGGAACTGCGATGTAACTCCTCCACCCTCGGATTCAACTATATCGTCAGGGTAGTTGAATGGGCTGTAGGGTAATGTCTTCCATAGCATCGTTTTCTTTCCTACTTCTTCTTTTGGCACATGATTTCTGGGTTATCTTCTTATAGATTAGGTAGCTGCAACCAAGGAACAGCAGCAAGTAAACCAGAAGTGTCCAAAGAGAAGGCTTGGTAGTAATTGGGATGGATTCCAGGCGGGACTTGTTTTCGATTATTTGGTTTTTTACTTCTTGTAGACTATCGAGTTTTATGTCGTCTAGTTGGAGGCTTAAGTTTAATAATGGCATTAAACTCGGACTTTCTCCTAGATCAGGGAATAACATTGGCTGCAAACTGTTGTTGACAGTTCTTTTATCATTGATAATGATGAGATCATTAACAGACACTTGCTTGGCATCCTAGGGGAATATTGGCGATGTATGCCCCGAAAAGCTTCAGGTTTTCAGATTGTACAAAACATTCGAGTTTTGCGATTACTTCTTTAGGTAGGACAAACAAACAAACAAAACAGGCTTTTCCTTTTTTATATATCACTGAATAGTCATATTCTTCAAGCTTGATACGCCAACGCATGAGCTTTGAACTTGGGTCTTTTAAATTAAACAACCACTGTAAGGGTTTGTGATCCGTGATAATTTTAAATTTTCGGCCCTAAAGGTAAGGCCTAAAATATTTAGTTGCCCATACCAAGCATAAACATTCCTTCTCGATGGTTGAATAATTTCGCTCGGAATCATTCAACGTTCGGGAAGCAAATGCCACAGGAAGGTCTTTTCCTATTGGACCTTGGCTTAATATGGCTCCTAGTGCCACATTGCTTGCATCTGTTGTTAAATTGAATTCCTTTGACAAATCAGGGTATTGCAAAATTGGCTCGTTTGTTAGCAAATTTTTACAACTTTCGAAGCAATCAACAAATTCCTGATTGTGCTCGATTTTTACTACCTTTTTTAAGCACGTTTTGAGGGGTTTTGTTATCTTGGCCAAGTTGTGAATGAATCTCCTGTAATATCCCAGTAGCCCGAGGAATCCTTTAATTTGTTTTGTTGTTTTAGGAATGGGATACTGTTTGATCGCTAATATTTTATCGGGATTTGGTTTGACTCCCTCCTGGGTCACGATATGTCCTAGGTAAGCTACCTCGTGTCTTAAAAATTCGCTCTTATCCAGTTGTATCCTAAAATTAGAGTCTCAGTCGTTTAAAAACTTGTTTTAAGTTTTCTACATGTTCTTGTAATGATGTTGAAAAAACGATTATATCGTCGAGATACACTAGGCATTTCTCGTTCTGTATACCTTTTAAAATCGACTGCATAATTCGTTGGAAAGTTGCTGGCGCATTTTTCAGCCCAAAGGGCATGCGCAAATATTCATAGTGCCAGTTCTCTGTATTGAACGCTGTTTTCGGAACATCTTCCGCATTCATTTCTATCGGGTGGAATCCAGAGGCCAAATCCAATATGGTGAAGTATTGGCACTTACCCAATTTGTCAAGTAGATCGGTGATATTTGGTAGTGGAAACTTGTCGTCTATGGTCTTCTCATTTAGCTTCCTGTAGTCGGGTAGTCCACTACAATTCTCCACTTTTGTTGGCCTGATGCGTCCATCTTTTTTGGTACAACCCAGATAGGGCTTGACCATGGGCTATTTGATGGTCTAATTATGTTTTGGTTAAGCATCTTCTTAATCTGGGCTTCTACTTCTTTTTTATGGATGAATGGATACCTATAAGTTTTTGTATACACAGGTATCTCATCTGTGGTTCGGATATGATGTTTCATCTTTGTAGTAAATGTTAAAGGAGTATCCTCTTGATAGAAAACGTTTGCAAATTCCTTACATAGGCTTAAAATTGTTCTTCGTTCCTCTGAATTTAAGTGGTCCAAACGAATTTTGGATAAGTCTAGTTGAGATGGAGATGAATCACCAAAGTGATTAAGATCAATGTTTTGGAGTTGCTTCCGATTAAATCTCTCAGTCACAAGTGGCTCTGAGAAGTCTAGAGTAATAGTATTACAAGAATTATTTAAAATTGTTGTAATTGCATGTCCATTTTTTGAAATGCTTAAGCATTCAGGTATCTCGCAGTTATGAATTTTTTGATGCGGAATAATTATTTCTCCATTTTCGATAGACGTTTTTACTTTTATGACTTGGTGACTGCGCAGGTGTTACTAAAAATCCTGTTTTAAAATCGATATTTGCCTAAGTAATTTTAGGTTATCTAAACCTAAAAGGCCATCAAATATATTGTGGAATTTAAAAAGATAAAATTTTAGTGTTTGAGGCTTTGGCAAATTGAAAATTTTGGAAGCAGCTATCGATGCGCTGTGTCTATAAGCCGATTTTTGGAAAACTGTGCTAGGGGTCCTCGCGTATGGAATTTGGGAAGAATTTTTTTACCAAATTTGGGAAGAATTTCTTTACCAAATTTGGGTTTAGAAATGATTTAGTTGATCCGGAATCGATTAGCAGCTTTATGTCGTGTTCTGGAAAAGTAATATATGACAATTCACTAGAGTGTGTCGTGTTTAATGAAATAACTAAGTCAGGTTGTCGTACGGGGTTGCTAATGGAAAATTTACATCTTCTCCAACTGGATCCGTTGATTGATCACCTTGGATTTGCAAAGATGAAAACTCGGTTTCATATGGTTCATTGGTAATGTTCGACGGATAGATAGGGTAATTAGGAGAAAGGTCTTCGATAATTTCTTCCTGGTCATTACCTGGTTCATGCGAATAATATTGATAATGTTGATCATAATTTGAGCTGTTTTGCATTTCAGCCTTATATAATTCTTCGAATGCAAATTTTGGTTGAGCTTGAAATGTTGGCGGTTGATATCTAGGCATGTTTTGGGGTTGCCTTGGTCCAGAACCAGAAGTACAAACGCTCATTGGTTGTGGTTTTGGGAAATTTTTATGTTGGTTAGGCCTAAAAACGTTTGTTTGATTAGGTCTTCCGAATACTGCTGAATTTGTGGGAAATTTTCGTGGGGTGTTATTGAAATTCGGTCTTATGTTTATTGGCTGTGATGGAAATCTTGAGTAATTGGGCCTTGGTGCAAATAAGTTATTTGGTGTATGGGAATTAAAATTAGAAAAACTGGGGTCTGGTTGATAAGGTGGAGAATAATGAAGGTTTTTAGAATTAGTTTGTTGGGGCTGTCTAAAGTTGTTTTTAGGGTGCTGAGTTATTGGTTTTATCAAATTCTGAAAATAATGGGTGTTATTTTCATGAATTACAAATTGCAAAGCTTCCGTTAAGGTACTAGGGCGCATGCATCGTATGGTTGTGCCTAAAGGTTCTTTCAACCCGGAAAGAAACGTTTTTAAAGCAAGTTCGTTATATAAAGCTTTCTTTAAAATTTTTCCTTCTTGCGTATTTTCATGAACGTCAATATATGAGCAAAGTAAATTTAAAATTTGGAGAACCCGGTCGTAAAATTGGCTGGGTTTTTCATTTGGATGCTGCCTTAACATAACTAGATGCCTATTCAAACACGATTCATCTCTTTGATCTGCAAAGTTTCGTCTTAGTGTATTTTTTAAATCATCCCATGTAGCGACATTTTGTATGTTTACTACAATTTTTGCAGTGCCACTTAGTTTACCAATTAAGCTATTTAGCAAGTAAGTATTTTGAAAATCACCTGGATTATTAATATTATAAAAATTATTAATTAACGATTTAAATCGTTAGGATTCCCGTCAAATTCGGGTACGCATTTTAGGTATTCAGGCCTAAAAGCCATTTCAGGATTTTCAGGAATATCAGCTAAGATTAAGTTTCTGTTATTTAATGTGCTCTGAGTAGCAGAAGATGAACTTAAATTATTACTAGAAGCTCTTGAAATTGATTCTTGAACTATTTTATTTAAAACAAGTTGAGATATACTTTGATTATTTTCTAAAGTTTCAGAATTATTTGAGACAGAGTCAGTTGAAGGTGTTGGGGATAGATTATTTAATACGTCAATAATATCCCCTAAATCTGACATTAAGGTTTGAAAAAATCACACTTACATAAAAACAAAGGAGACGTTGGCCATATCCCACTATAAGGAAAGCTATTTGGAAGGCAATGTGGTCCTCTCCGAATTTGCTAGTCCTTTCAAAATCACCCGATGCTGTGGTAATTTCCCAGTGAATTCCAATTATTTTTCAGCGATTGAATACTTGAAGAAACACTTATAGTTCGCTAAGGTCCACTACCCGAAGAATTCAATATTCACTCGAATTAGTCCTCAGGTTAATCGAACCCGCCACGAACCGTTCGATCGTAAATTAATCGTAAACGAAAAGCCCTTCTGCGATAGATTGACTTTTGACGAATCCTACCGACTGCGCCAGTTAACTAATACCGATAGGCCAACTCCTTTTTAAAAACTAAATTATAAATTCGGTACAACAATGTCTGCGACAATATACTTTATTAACTGACTTTTACAATGAAACATGAATTTATATATATAAGGTAAAATGCATGGTCAGCATCTCGTCTTCATTATGGGAAGGAACGGCGATGTAACTCATGCAATGCTGTTTGCTCGCTTCGCTCACTGCGAGGCGTAACCAACAAAAACTAACCCAAGGAATGTCAAAAAAACTACCCAAAAAAAAAGAAATGCCGGGCGTTGAACCCATTTGCCTCGCATTCTAAACAAGAGCCTTGCCACTTAAGCCTAGCTTCTACACATCTGCTTTTCTCAAAAAGACTCATACAAATGCGTGCGAGACTGCTAGCCGAGATGACACGACGCCCTGTGCTGGAGCGCAGTATATTTAGTGCGATGTGCTGACGCCGAGTATATCGGAGATTTTTAAAGCTGACGCAATACGTGCTAGCGTGAAGTATATTACTAAAAACGCGACCCGGTAACAACAGTATCGAATATTCAAGGTGGATAATCGTAAGAATATTTATAATAATTACAATAGCCGTTGTATTATTTATTTATTTATTAACGGGTCAATGCCCAATATAAAAAGAAATATAGGTATACAATTATAATAGTTAATCTTAACCTAACCTAAGTATCACAAACATATTTATATAATCACAATAATTAACACATTATATAGCTCAAGAGCTTTACAATACTAATAACAATTAGCTAATGCAACATTTGAATGAACAATAATAAGAAACTTGAGAATGGCAAACATAACAAGAAAAAAGAAAAACATAAAAAAAACACATATAATACCAACTGAACCCCGCGCCAAAGTAACACAACCAAGCTCCACAGTACAGGAATTAAACCACTCAAATAAATAAATTACCAGAAAACATCACACCCTCAGACAGTCCTCCAGCTGCCTCCCAAATATTTTTTTTGTTTTGAAAGCAGTCCAACCTATCCGCAAATTCATTTGCCAGTCTGGCAGACCTGTTCAAAAAGTAATTATAACCATAATTTGTTCTGTGAGGATTAAGGTGAAACGAGTGGTTAAGTCTGGTCTGGTGAGAAGGAACATGAAGCCCAATTTTGCTGGTAAGTTCAGGACCATGGCAATGTGAGTGCAGAAGTTTGTAAAACATAGTGAGGTCTCTATACATGCGCCTTGCCTGAAGAGATGTAATGTGAAGTCGGCTCTCCAATTCAGAATAATTGGTACTATCATTACCAACCACTTGCCCCTCCCTAAATTGAACATACTTAAGAAATTTGTGTTGGACCCTCTCGATTGCCTGAATATGGATATTGTATGTTGGAGACCACACACAGGAGCAATAATCCAAATGTGGACGAACTAGGGAGCAGAATAACAATCTAAGGGATGGAATATTTTGAAAGTCCTTTGTACAACGTTTGACAAAGCCCAAAATTTGAAGGGATTTAGACACAATTGAAGAGATATGATCAGTGTAAGATAGTTGACTATCAAGTAGGACTCCTAGATCTTTCATTTGAGTCACCTGTGCTAAGGGGGAACCATTGGTGTTGTAGATGTTATGTATGGGACTTCTTCCATGGTTAAAAATCATTAATTGGCATTTGTTAGTATTAAGTTCCATACCATTCATACAGCACCAGTGGGTTAAACGATCAAGATCGGATTAAAGCTTCTTACAGTCCTCTTGATTTATGATTTTTAAGTAGAACTTTAAATCGTCTGCGAATACAAGAAAAAATGCGAACTTAAAACAGGATGCAACATCGTTTATATAAATGGCAAAAAGCAAGGGTCCCAGGTGCAAGCCCTGTGGGATGCCTGAGGGTATTTTTATTTCATTAGACTGAAAACCCTGGATATGTACAATCTGTATTTTATCTGATAGATAAGATACTAACCATTCCAAGAGAACTCCTTGTATTCCAAAATCTCTCAACTTCCTTATCAAGACTTTATGGTTCACTCTGTCGAACGCTTTGGTGAAATCAGTGTAAATGGTATGCACCTGACACCCTTCCTCCAATGAGTTGAGTAAAAAATCAGTAAATGTTAGCAAGTTCAACTCCGTGGACCTATGTGGGAGAAATCCAAACTGTTGGGGGATGAAACAACCCCTTAGAGAAGTTGATAAATAGTCACATACTAAACTTTCAAAGACCTTAGGAATACAGCTAAGAATACTTATCGGTCTGTAGTTTCTGACCTGAGAATTATCACCAGATTTCAGTATCGGAATTATAAAGCTTGATTTCCAATATTGTGGAAAAGTGCCAGTTCTTAGGGATGAATTAAAAATAATATGAAGTGGTCGCGACAGAATAAAACTACACTTTTTAAGAAAAAATGGTGGAAGGCCATCAGGACCAGGTCCCTTATTGACTCCGAAGTAGACAGTCTTTCATAAATTGCTGAAATTGGTATATTAAACTACGAGAGATCGATGTCCCCAGAAGGTAGTGAATCCTGCAGGGTAAGGTCCTTACTACTGTAAGTTTTTGAAAAGTAGTCAGCAAACAAGTTAACGATGTCTTCCCCTGTAGAACAGCTTATGTCACCAAAGCACATTACAGCCTGTACAAAGCCCTTTCCCTTTCTGCCATTAACAAATTTCCAAAAATTTGTAACATTAGATCTAAGTGAAGATTCAGTTAGGGATACATATTCTTGATAACATTGATTCTTTAGAGATTTACATTCTGCTCTTAAAGTAGAGAATCTAGTATATTCTAAAAAGGAACCAGAAATAAGATGGTTTCTATGGGTCTTCTTTTTTTCAATTATTTTCTCTTTAAGTTCCCGAGAAAACCATGCAGGAAAATTTTTAGCCAAATACTTTTTTAAAGGAACAAAAATATCTACGGTTAAATAAGCAATATCATAAAATATGTTTATCATTTCATCAAGAGATTGGTTATTAAAAAGCTTGTCCCACTCAAACTGAGATAAAAAGTTTGTCACCAATTTTGTGTCCATTGACCGAAAGTCTATAAAATCCACTTCCCTTCAATCCTGAATTGTTAAAATGTGTTGATTGGCATGATACTGTAAAGGAAAGGGGTGGATGATAAGGATCGATTGGGAGTAAAGCATCTTCTGCCCGAATAACTGTGGTGTCCTTGTTTTGTAGAAACACGAGATCAAGGAAGCTGTCGGTTACATTTTGTATTGTGTTTAACTGAAAAAGGTTGTGATATGAGCACAGTTGAGATAACACTTGAGTAGACTCGATGTCGTTTCGTGTGCTACCTGCTAAAGAGGTTGCACAGGTGCCGGAGTCCAGAGACTGACTAAAAAGTATCCACAAGGGTCTCGCCAGAGAGAAAACACAATTTTTCAAGACCGCAGGTGGAATGCCGTCTGATCCTCGCCCCTTTCGGAGATTCAGGCCTTCAAGCTTCTTCACAACATCCGAAATCCTCAGACTCACCGACCCCAGGTCAGTCGATCCCTGAACACAAATATCCACAGGTGGAGAGTCATTACCCTGTTGCTCATATACTGAAGGAAAATAATTTGCGAAGAAATCAGCCCTTTCTTAGTTAGATGAGCTGACGGTGTCACCAAGGTTTACATTTTTCGGTATACCACTGCACCCATTTTTATTCTTTATACACCCCCAGAAATACTTGGGGTCAGCGATGCTACTTGCCTCTACCCCCTCGATATATTCTGCATAGCAATGGTTAGCCAAGTACTTGCATTCAGATCTGAGTTCACTGAAAACAGCATAGTTATCACATGTTTGATTGGCAATGTAATATCTGTGAGCATCTTTTTTTTTGTGTAACAAGCTGCTTCAACTCAGGAGTAAACCATGGAGGGAACTTATAATTACTCCTTACAAACTTCTTTGTAATGTGCTGTTCAAATATGTTAGAAATATAGTCATAAAAAATAGACACATTCGTGTTTATATCGTGACAGAGGATCTGATCCCAATGAATGCTCAAAATCATGCCATTCAACAACTGAAAGTTACATTTCCCAAAATCATACCTAGAACACCCATACAGAGAGTCACCCAGTGGCCCAACAAATGTTCATTCCAACTCCATAGCCGGGTGATATTTATCACATGGCACAAATCTAAAATTTGGACATTTTACACATTTGATGGAACTAAATCAAAGACATTAAAAATATTAGGTACATTCCTGTTGGCTTGTAGAAGACCAACCAATGATATAGCATCAAACAGTATTTGGTTCTTTTCATTGGTAGTGATTAAAAAAGTATTGTTATCAACATCATTACAAATATTAAATCTAGGAAGGTTATAATCACCTGTTATCATAAAAAGATCACTAGAATACAGATCGCTCAGTCTTTCAGTGTTGTCACAGTGCGCCTGATAGTCTGCTACAGCAGAGTTCAGTGGAAAATAAATCACGCAGAATAAAACCCTCTTGTTCTGGAATGAGGCCCGGACCCATAGTTCCTCATAAGCCTTATTTCCATCGTCTACATGTAGACGCCAGTACACAGTCCAGAATGACACAAAGCACACCTCCTCCATGGATGGATTAGTCATCACAGAGCGACCCTCAAGAAAACCGTGTTGATAGGACGTTAGAATGCCCTTAAAAGAAAACTTTAAGTGATCAGTGACCCGAGGCAATCCGATCCCTATCATTCCGAAATATCTGATATCCAGTACAGAAGAGTTCCGCATCATAGAAATCATCCGTTAACCAGGTCTCAGTAAGCATAAACACTGTATAATCAGATACACTTACACTCTTGGAAAGCTCAGTTAAGCTAAGTTAGTCCTTAAACCTCTGACGTTCTGATAATAAACTAGGACTTTATTTGAGGGTCTGTCAGAGTTGGAAAATTTTCATTCTCTTGAAAATTAGCGAATGTTCTGATCGAAAATTATATCTGCGAAAGGCTATGCCAGAAGTTTTGGCCTTCTTACAACTGTTTATAGTATCAAAGTGTTGCAAGTCCACACCAACCTTAAAAGCTTTGGAGATGCCCTTAGTTTCTAGGGCCTCGACTTCATAAACCGAGTCCGGAATATTCCCCTTCCTCCTGATCCAATCTCTCACCTGCAACACCGTTACACTCTGAGCTCCCTTGCCCACATAGAGCCACATTTTTCTGGGAGCACAAGTAAAACCATTTGGTGTTCCATCATTTGCAACCCCGGTACTAGCACGCTTCCTGCCGTTTTGTTTGGGTTTGTTGAGAGGAAAAGAGCTCACAACTGGGTTTTCAATGGCATTGCTTACGCTTTGCCTAGTGAAAATTAGATTTTGCTGTTGTTGATTGTTATTATCAATTTTATTGCTGTTTACATGACCTCGATTTTTGTTAGAGGGACGTGAAGAATTTTCACGGGAAAGTAGGCATGGCCGATTGTTTGTTTTCAATGCGCGTACTATTCGTTCTGAAAGCATCAAGGTCATTTTCTAACTTTTCTATTTTTCATTGAACTTTTTCTTCAATAAGATATTTGTTCTCGATTAAAAGATGGTTTTTATCTTGAATTTCCAGCACGAGGGCACTAAGCATGTCACAATGGGTCCTCAGATTGTCAAGGTTTTGACTGCCGTCATCGGTAATGCAGTCTGGACAAATAAGGGTGTTACACCCGTCACTCTTATTCCCTTCCCTCTCACAGCACGTGAAGCGTGATATACGGCACTGTAAACCGAACACTTAATATTTGCAACTACTGAACGGCCGCAACTAGCACAAGTTTTAGAGTTATCTTTTGGATCCAACTCATTTGCCGCCATGTTGTTTTTTATACCTATGCGTATTTGCTTTTTAAATTCAATATTTAAAGAGTGCTGCCTTCTAAAGACATCTTCGAACCTTATCATTATCTTTATCTCACTTTATTTTTCTTAGATCAATTGAACTTCAGTCATTAGTTGATATATATTTAATAACCTTTCAATTTGGTTTTTCATTATTAATTAAGTTTTTATTTTGTACATTATTAGCTTTAAAGTATCTGTTGAAAAATAAATTTTTAACAGAAGTTCTGGTCAAATTGGCGAAGGGATATAGTAATTCTTCTCAGATTAATAAACTGATTTTTCAGCGTAACATACTAGGGTTTATTTCTGTTCCTCGCCAAGTTGAGATAGAACAGTTGACATTCTTGGTGCATTCTTTAACTAGCTTGGACTGGTTTTTCATGTTTGATGTCCCTGGCGCCACAGTCGACCACATAACCAGGGAACGTTCCGGTGACATGACAGAACAGATTGAGAGATCTCCGGCATCACCCTTCAGAAAGCATGTAGGAACCCCAAGCTAGTGAATCCGTGGACAGAGATTACCAAGAATATTCCGTCATAATTTTATTTTCCATTTAAGTTTGTCAGAGGGATATTAAAATAAACCCATTATTTGTTGAAATTGTCAATCTTTTATTTTGCACCCTAGCGCAGCCCCATTACTGGGGAATAAATATTAATAGTATGCTTCGAACCTCTAAACTCTGGTATACTCTGGGTAAGTTATTAAGTTTGTTTTTGGTAAATTAAATTAAAAATGGGGAGTTAAAGTATAAGAACTTTTCAATAAAACTAGGATGGAAAAATAGGTAACAATCCGTCTTACAGACACGTTTAAAGTGTTTGTATTTGGTAACAATTTTGTCTCATAAATCTAAATTTGTGGTAATATATTTTTTTATATATATGGCTAAATCGTGCCTACATTAGTTATTGTATTTATAGGGACACAGCGGGTCAAGAAAGGTTCAGAACAATAACTACCGCATATTACAGAGGTGCTATGGGTATTATGTTAGTTTATGATATAACGAATGAAAAAAGTTTTGAAAACATTAAAAATTGGATCAGAAATATTGAAGAAAATGCCTCTGCTGATGTAGAAAAAATGTTATTAGGTAAAATCATTTGTTATTATTTAGTATTAAATATTTATAGGAACTTTTTTTTAATGGGATCATAGGATTTTTCGTGTTAAAATTTTTGCCTCTTGTTAGGGCCTGTTTTATTAGTATAGAGCTAAAACTTGGTAGGTAAATTTTGGAGTCTTAAAATTAGTTTTAATAATTTAAAAAATGCTCCATAAAATATCTAAAAAACATTTTTTTTTTGAAAATCAATAACCTCAGAAAACGACGTAAGTTATCTCCATCTGTGCACTGCTTAGTACTTTATGGATCTTTTTAGCGTAATTAACAAGTTAACATAATCTTAACCCTTAAAATTTTAGCTTCTCGCTTCTAATTCTAACAGGGCCTAACATGTATAATCCACTTAAAAAAAAATGCATCGTATATTCTATTATTCATTGTACTCTATTATTTAATCGATTGGTTATTTTTATTGAGTGATCCTAATATGTTGACACAAAAGCATTTGGCTAATCATGCTGCTCCTTATGCCATTTCTGTGTAGTTTTGATGTGAAGGGCCATATGATTAAAATATTATTTATCACTAGCTTATTTGGGTTAGCTTCTGTTCAATTTTAGATTATTTCAATCATATAGTAGTCCACAGGAAACTCTCACTCATTTTAAATTTAAAAAAAGGATACTGTTATTTATTGGTAGATATTTTATCTAAAATGAACCAACTGAAATAAATATATGTTTTGCCAAGTTATAGTTAGTTATTTATCTGAAAACATTTTAGGACCTAGTTATTTAACTTCTATAGGTATAATAATTGGTTGGATATTTTTTAATTATTAGGTAATAAATGTGAACTTGAAGAAAAGAGGCAAGTGTCTAAAGAAAGAGGGGAACAATTGGCCATTGAATATGGTATTAAATTTATAGAAACCAGTGCAAAAGCTAGTATCAGAGTAGAAGATGCTTTCTTTACATTAGCTAGGGATATCAAAGCAAAGATGGAGAAAAAATTGGTAAGAATAAAATAGTTATATATAAATTTAAGTTTTGTAAAAAAATTTGTAAGAAATGTACGTATAAATTGGTGATCTTTATTGTTAGAATAAAGAGTATACATAAGTATAGATACGACGTAGATAGCTTCTACGTTGATCCTCCACCCCCACCGGCGAAGGCGCGGGAAATCCGTAATGTTCTCGGCGAAGGCCGTGACACTCTGCACCTGTTCCTCCACCCCGAATTTTGTACGATCCATAAATTATCGGCCCTGACGTCACCGCTCAAAATTCAACCGCTGGGCTATATCGTTTTAAAGGTCTCGGTTAATGTAGGATATCCTAATGGATTTACGCCTGATTTCGGTGATTGGTGACTATCTTCAGGGATTTAACCCAGGTCTCCATATGTCACTTGCCAAGATTCATTAACTTGAGCTATATCATATTAAAGGGTTCGGGTACTAATCCTTGGCACCCACACCAAACTTTATACCATCCATAAGTCAAGATTCGTTCACTTGGGCTATATCTTCTTAAAGGTTTTGGGTAATAATCCTTAGTCCATACGTGGACTTTTAATTGACTTTTAATATACTAAAACGAAATTATTCAAGGGTTTAAATAAAGATTTTATTAAACTTTTTATAGTTATCTGATTTAAAAGTTAAGCTGTTGATTTTTTAATATACTGAAGAATTAAATTAATCCTATATTTTGTAAAATATTTAGTCAATCTTTTTAGGTAGGGGTAGCATCATCAATATTGTTTTTGATAATGCTAAATTAAGGGTTCTCAAGATTAGGCTTCTTTTTAATATCGCAGTGACATCTGAAGCCTATGAGCTTTGAATCGGTCCTGATCCGCAATGAACCAGTCCTGAACCGCTTTTAACTGGTCCTGAATCGCTTTTGACCAGGTTGGGTTAGTTGGGCGCCAATGTGTAACGATATATTTAGTTGGTCTCTAATTTGTAGCGAAAGCTAGCTAAATATTAATTAATTAATTAAGTATGGCATTGTGCGCCATTTTGTAATGAAATACTAGTTGTTCAAATGCATGAGACTCGTTTTTATTTTTTTTAGGAGGTAGGTCGTTCTTTTACTAGCAGTGATTTTTTTGGGCGCCAGAGTTCCTAGAGACAATGCGAACTGAATATGAATACTTAAATATAAATAACTATAAAGATAAAAATATCAGAAATTTGCCCTTATAATTCGCAATGTCTCACAGACCTCTATCCTGCGATCAGTGCCGGACTTACAATAAAAGCGCCCCTAGGCACTTTCTTCCAAGTGCCCCCCAACAATTTTCGTATCGGTATAAAAAAGAAAATAAGGTTAAGGTATTATCATAAGGCAAAAAAATTGCACATAATTTTTATTAGAAACATTGCTTGCCAACGTATCATAAAAATAAGTGTACTGAGTACTGTATTATAAATACACTATTAATAATACTCTTAATACAAATAAAAGTACAAACAAAAAATCAAATGGATAAGAGTTCATTCAAAAAAACCTCGAAAAAAACATAAACTTGACCAAGAAATATTTTATATTCTTTTTCGATACATTTTTTTTGGCAAACTCCCATATTATTTCTCAGAAATCAACTTTATTAGTAATGTCACTGTTAATAGAAAGAACCGCCAAGTTGGTTAGAATTTCTTGGCCAACCGAGTTCCGTAAGTGCGTTTTGTTCGATTTAGTGTCGATAATGATCTTATTCCTGATGTATTTTTAATTGGTAGTGTTAAACAAAATTCTTGACACTATCTCGATATTTGGAAATATAGCTACCACGTTTTTGTCGCTAATAAATTTAAGATAGTGCTTGATATTGCTGATATCGTCAAATTCTTCAATAAAATATTTAAATTGGAGGATCTCAATGAATGATTCATCTAAATCATGGGAATATAAATTTTGCAATACTTTTGAATTAGCGCGGATCTCCGCATCATCCATAGGTTTTATATTACTTCAAAACACAAAATTTTCAAGAAGTCCAGCTCCAGAATATCATTATACCTAAATGTTAATCCTAAGATCATTTTTTCCATCAAACGTGACATCTACGCCACCGCCTTCATAAAATTGTGTTGTTCTTGTTTTTTCTTCCTTGGTCTTTTTTGTAATTGACTTCTTTCCAAAACACTCTGTTAATGACTTATAGAATTTTATAGCGGTAGATAAATCTGTATCGACAGTTTGGAGTGACTTGCTGGCTTAACATGTTTCCAACACGTGGGACCAAGATGCAGTTAAAATTCCCATTTCTAATGAATTAAAATCCTTAAGAAGCCCCGTGGCCTCAGCTTTTGTTACCGGTTTTTCAGAGCTATTTTGGATTTGTTGATATCGCTTCGCAAGATTTGTTAACTAATAAGGATTGCTATATTAGGCTGAGGCGTTAGGCACATCTGTACGCGAACGCGAATATGTGAATATTTTAGGCGCTATTTTGACGTATTTAGTTTAGTGTATTATCTTTGATTTTAGTAAATAATTGCAATCAGATTATACTTTATACAAATAAAATAAGAAATAATTATTTAATTATTATTGAAAAAAAAAATCAGGTAGTTATCTTTTTTTTTGTTTTTCCCTTTTCTCAGGTATCAATTAATTATAAAGCCAAAACGCCGGCGCCCCTAGGCAATTGCCTAGTGTGCCTAGTGGTAAATCCGACCCTGCCTGCGATAAATTAAAGAAATAAATTAAAAACAAGTTATATATTAACTAAAAAATTAAATTACAAACATGATTGATGGTATCACTCGAAATGGAGTTTATGGATATAATTAAATTACAAATATAATTGATGAAATTATTTGAAATGAAGTTTGTCTGATGAATAAATTGACTTAGTAATGAAAATTAAAATTAATGTGAAATATAAAAAAAGGAATGAAGCGTAATACAATATGTTTATCTTCTGATTGGCTAATACTTAGCTTGTCGAACTATTCTGTAACCATGCGATCGTATTGGGACCTCTACTGGAACCGTTTCAGCCTGTTCCCAAGTTAGTATCTACTGGGTTGATCGAGGACTTATTGGTTCACGAAGTATCGATTCCCTTGGATCACTTTGTACAGCAAGTGGACAGACACCTGCTACTTGCCAAGCACGGTGTTTTTTCCAGCCAATTCGGGGATGTTGAGTACATGCAAGAGTAAATAAACTAATCTTAGACCAATGTATATCGCTAATTAAATGATATATAAGGAAATATCATGTGAACATCAGTGACAATGTTAAACACATGAGGAAGCAATCAACAATTTGAAAATTTACTGGTTAAAGCAGATATAATCAGAAACTTGAATTACAATGTTAAGTTGAGTAAAAATTGTAAATAACTACTGTTACTAAAGATATCCTTTTCTTTACTTTAAAATATGAAATTCAAAAGAAAATAATGACTGAAATTTAAAATTTAAAAGAAAATAATGGAATAACGTTCCAATTCAGTGACTCTCGGTAAATCTAAATAAAAGATAACTTGAATTTGATAATAAATAGAAAAAATAGAGGTACAACCTCTAATAACGAGTCTTATAACTGAAAATAAGTAATTGCTATTACTATTATTTCGGCCCTTGGCACATAAACGAAAATTGAGCGCAATTGCGCCTCAATTTAATTAAAGATAAAGATAAGATAATCACTATCTCCCGTCGAGATAGAAATTTAGATAAAAGATAAAAAACCAGATAAATTTACATATGTGAGATTAACTTCTCATAAATGCAAAATAATGTCGGTACATCAGTGTTGAGACGAGACAGGGCGAGTGCTAATAGTTATATACTTGATGTAACAAATAAATTGAAAATTTAAGTAAATAAGCCTGAAAAGAAAAAATATTAAAACCAGCAATACTATGAGGGAAAATTCGTAGAAATTCTACTGAAAATTCAATTTACTACCTTTGCAGGAATATGCAGAACTACTCTGAGAATTCACCCAAATAATACTGTTCAATTTGAATGAAAATACGTAAAATAATGTGCGTGACCACTAAACGATGAAATAATTACGTTCTTCGTAAATTTGGACTAAGCCTCTTTCAAATTACATGAATTTGATTAATGAGAGACGCAAATATTCACCAATAAATCGGTGTTATTACCCAAACGTCACGACAATTAAAAATTATTGAAGATGTAAGCTAATTAAAAATGGAATATAACAATGCTAAATTCTTGCTTAAGTCGAATAAGACTAAATGAATCATAAACAAATATTAATTATGTATTTAAAAATGAAAGAATTAGTTAAATAAACTGCAAGATGAATTAAATATTTCAAGATTAAAAAATGAACACACACCCGTCGGCGTCTCGACACAAGATGCCCGATCTCGCTTTCAAAATTCAAGACGCTGGACAGTTTGCCGGTGTATTATTGGCTAATTTATATCATGTGATTACCACTATAACTCACGCAGCGTCAAGCCATAGAAATACTCAATATTAAATATAGTAATCTATAGTAAATTAAATTCATGACTTGTAGGTATAAAATGGCGTACTGCGCTCCTAAAATTTCCAACCACACGAAATAACCCCATTCGTGGCAACTTAAATATTAAATAACGAAAATCATTCGCAATTGAATTGAAATTTTTAGTGTAGCGGAATAAGCATATATTCCGTTACATCCTGAAGCTGTTCCTGTGCAGGGTAGTTATTGGTATTTGGTGGTGTATGTTATTATATATTGATTTTTTCTGGTACATATAGAGATCAGCCTATTGCTATTCATCACCAGTCTGGTAATCTGGTAAAATCAAGAAATATCAAATAAATTAAGGACTTTGTTCCACCGTGTTAAAACATATGAAACAGCCAAGACCGAATCGATTGCAACAAAATAATACATAGGTATCCACTATTGTCAAAAATAATATTTTACCTGTATACTCTTACCTAAATAAGAGAACAAAATTAACGTCGTCTGATATTAACTTAATTCTTTAGTATATTATAACCATTGAAATCCAGACTTTATCACGTTATTCATGATATAAAAAGCTTGATAAAATAAGTCCCTAAATCTGGGATTATTTTAATTCTTTACCAGATAGAGCATGATCTTAAGCCCAATGGTGTTTACTATAAACAAAAATATTATCCCACAAGTTATACTTCTGTCTAAAAATCTTTAATAAAATATTTCTTTAGACTAGAGCCAAAAGTATTTACCATAATTAAAAACATATTCAGGATGCTATATCATTACCTAAAATATTTGATAAAATAAATACATATTAAAATCTAGTAGGTATTAATTTAATTCTTTAGTTTATTAAAAAAGCAAGCAATACATTAACCTTTATATCTGGCATTTGGAGTATTCAAAATACACCAGAGCCAGATGTTATACCCTTATCTATGAAAAAAAACTTAATAAAATCTTTATCTAGAACCTGGTTTAATCTAATGTTTTAGTATATTAAAAGACAGTAATTTAACCTTTTTAAAACCAGAAATATATCAGGGCCGAAAATTTATGGGTGGTACAAAATTCGGGTTGCGAGACGCGTATTTCCGTTTTTGTGTTGAGTACGATACCAAGTAGGTACGCAAACTCAATACGGATTTGTGGCATATTTCGACCAACAAAACCGTGTCGATTTCGCATCTACTGGGCTCGGGTTTGGAAAAAGTATATTCTCCCGTTTCCGTGTTGAGTACGATGCCAAGTTGGGCATGTCTCTACGTTCTAGCAAAACTTTTACAACGCCTCGGTGGTGTGGTAGGCAGAGTGCTTGCATGTCATTCCTGCGCTGCTGGTTCGATTCCCGTCGGTCGCGACATTTGTTTTGTTTATTGTTTTTTTATTAATTTACCTTTTTTTCTTAGTTTTGGGTTAGCCGTGGGTTAGTTTTGGTTAGCATAATACGTGTTTTATTAATATTGATAAAGCTCCTCAAGCTCTTAAACCTTATTGTCTTTATTCCTGAAAATCTGTTTATATCAATAGAGCAAATTAGCGATACTGTCATCAAAATTGTGTATCAAGACAACAGCCAACTCAACTTACCTCTTGAAGTACATGGTGTTAATACTGTAGAGCAAGTTCTTACTTCAGCTGCTTGTTTTCCAAAACAACATACCGAACAACATTCTGTAGAAGACAATTTAGGTGATATTTTAACATCTAATCCCAGCTAAAAAGGATTCTATTACATTTTTAAAAGAACAAATATTTTTATTAAAAATTACTTCTAAATACGATCACCCTATTTTGTAGCATTTCATTTTCGATATCACATGCATATAATATTTTTATGCAGTTCTGGAAACAGTCTTTAAGAAAATATCTAAGTAACTATGTATTCTTGTTTTAGTTTATATATACTTCGAGACATACTTTAAAGAAACCACTGTATATTTATAAATCAATAGTCATAGTCCGTATTTCTTACAGCATTATTATAATTGTTAAACTACTTATAATAATTATTATGTTTCTTTCTGTGATGGGTATGGCTCCCAAATGATTTTTTGTTGTTATTTGGAAAATGAGATGCAATTAACTATTAAAAATAATTGAGGTATGTAAGTACCAAAAGTAGTTTATTTATGAATTAATACGTTTTCCATTGTTAGAGTCTGCTCCTTAACCGCGATGCCATCTTATATTTAGATATTAGGCGTTCTAGTTCAGAGGGTGTTGACTGGTCCTACGCATAAAACGTCATTTAATGACAAATTACCTTGCGTTTTGACAGATTCGTCAACACATCGCAACTTAGTAGTTTCGTTTGTATGTTTCCATACTGAAAAATGTGGCAAACAATATTGAGGCAATTTCACTATAAAACGACCTGTATTATTATGGTTATAACTCTGCCAGAAATGATATTCATAAAATTGTTCTCCTTTTGAATAGCCTGCAAATGTTTTTTCCTAAAGGGTTTCTGTTGCAACATGTTTTTCTGATTGAACCCGAAATGTAAGCAAATATTTTTTTCCCAATTAATTAAAAAAGGGAACCTAGCCCCGGAAAGACGTTACAAAGCCCGGCCCCTGTCGTCTGTCGTGGGGTCGTTTGAGCGCCACCCGTTCTAGCGGAAAAAGCTCTGCTGGTGTTGTACAGAATGGCTAGGTCAGCTCATAAAATCAACCGGTACTTAGTACTTAATTTCAAACTAACAAGAAAACGAGAATAATGGTGGGATTATAACACAAACTAACCTATCAAAAAAAAAACACAATCTAAAAATTTAAGGAACAATATATTTGCTACTAAGTTCTTTCTTTTTTTTGAAAACACAGCAACAATCTATCTGGAGAAAAATGTTAAATTGAAATGTGGTTAGTTAAAGACAAAAGAATGTTAAATGACTGTTAAAGTAATTGATAAAATAAACAGAGTACAATATGGAGATTGTACAGAGATTAGTTCGGTTGGTAATACTCGGTTCTGTATGCCTTACCACTAAATGCACTAAATACTACTTATCAAAGTGAGCACTTGGCGTTAACTAAGCTAATTACAACTAGGTATGCGTGCGCTAATAGCTGCACTGATTTTGAGTGTAGCAATGATAATATGCCGCAAGGAACGGACACAATAATTAAATTAAAAAAAAACTCGATAAGTTAATAAAAGAACCAAACTAGAATAAAACTATTGAAAGCGTGGCGGTCGCTTGATTCATATTATAAAGAGATAAAATTCAGAGCGGTTGTATCACTCGACTAATGAATGAAAAGAATGAAATTATCCAGCCAACGCTTGACTGTTATTAAAATGAGAGAAAATTCAAAGCAATCAGATTAACTGGTCCGATAAACCGGTGAATAAATGTAAATAAAGTTGATGAGCTACCTCAGAACTCGGCGTTGAATGTTTGATTTATATTAATGAAAGAAAACGAAGAGCGATTATATTAAACGGATAAACATAAGAATTAATGAGACATAAAGCTTCTAGTACAATATCCAAATCCAGTCGTCGAACTCTGGTGGAGGCGCCGGGCACATAGATACCTCAGGAATGGGCTCTCGATGGCCCCGAGGGAAGATCTAGCCGAGGTGTTTCGATAGCTTGGGGTCGAGATAAGTGCTGCTGGTAAAACCTACTTCCAACCCACTAGAACCGGGTGACTAGCGGCAGGTAAAGGTCGTGGCCTCCGAGAAAGAGGTTGTACCCTCGGAAAAAGTTGTGGCCCTTCAATAAAGGTTCTGGCCCTCCAGAAAAACCCTGAAATAATCCAGTGCGCATTAAACGAAGCCCCCTTACTTTAATGAAAATCATAGACCCGCCTCTTGCATAAATACACCTTCTTTATAAAACAAATTTCCCCAGACAAAAAAAAACCATGAACTTGCAATGCCCATCAGCAAATAAAAAAGATACTAAGGTTCAGACAACTTGAAAATAAAAAGATAGGTATGAATCACTCCTAAAAGAAAATATAAACTTTTCATATGATCAAACTTAAAGTTGCATTAAAATAAAAATTCGGATTAGATAAAATGGAGTAGAAAAGATAACATATGGGACACAAAGCAAATGGCGGCCATGCATAAAAAAGTGACACACTTAGAGCAATTAAATCATTAATTTAGGCAAAACTAATGCAATAATTACCTCGATCGTGTGAGAGCTAATTATGAGAGATTCGACGGTATCGGTCTTATATGACGAACGTGGGATACCTCTATAAATAACCGAAAAAAACCATTAGCATCATGACGTTGACGCGCTTCACAGGCAGTAGAAATAGAAATCTAGAGAAAATGCTTACCCAATACAGCAGTATCTAAATCCCGATTAATCGGTCGTGTTAAAACACAAACAGAAAATCAACACAATAAATCCCCAAAGAATGAGTAGAATTGAATCACAATAAAATGTTGAGTCTCTAACGACTGTATTATAAGAAGGCTTCTCTCCTCGCCAAACGATCAAACTAAATAGAACTCTCGACCGTTTTCGTCAATTTGCCTTGGCTTACATCCGATTAAGAAGTAGGGATGGACTGAAACAAGCTGAGCGATTTCGATACGGGGAATAATTCCAAGACAATAAACGCCTTAATTCTCGCTTATTATGATGATAAATGACGGCGGAGGCCACAATTAATTCATTGAAATCAAGTGATTCAAGAAATACCAGGATAATATTCCCTAACAAAACGATAAACTTTTAAGAATTTAAATCGACAGCTGCAAATATAATAAGTAGTACATTCCTACTACTCCGGACGAACAATCGAAGGTCCCAAAAGTGCTCCTATACTAAAATATGAATCGACAAATTTCATGCAGCGTATTTACATATTTTATTACCAGAATTCCGTAAAAATATAAATCGGTTCGTTGACTGTTCCATGGTAATGTGATACAAATCAAGCCAAGCTATTCTAATAATATTGTGCATCGCTTATCAACTAAAATAAATAAAAGTCACAACGTGTAATAAATGCTAATACAAATATTAGCTAACCTATACTTAAAATATAGTTAAGTCATATTAGAAAAGTCGCATTTTCAAACGAATTGTTAGCAAATCAAATTAATAAATTTAGAATTAATAAACCGATGCGTGCAAAATACAGCATCTTTTTCCCTAAATGCGGCATATAAATGAAGTTTTAAAAATATTTGACATTGGCAAAATCGAATTGTCACACTGTTACCCAGAATTTGTCTAGACTTTTTTGAATCATAATATTATCTTGACGTATTAAATTTACGCTGGTTTATACCAGCAATTATTATTGAATAATGGGTAAGAGGACTACGTATAATTCTGCATGCAACACTTTGAACTTAAAATGTTATTTATAAATATGTATATTATTTTTATCCTCTAAAACCATCCATGTACATATAAATCGCCACAAACTTAACCTTAACTTGCATTTATATATCTAAACTGATAGCGTTATATAAGAAGAAACATCGCCAGTAAATAAAACATGCCAGTAACGCTGTCCAAGCTAACCGAAATGGCTAACACCTGCCACCCGTTCACGTGTTATACTCTCGTCTCGTTTCGTTCTCGTTTGCTGGTACAAAGGTTGCAAATATTCAGTTTCAGTGCGCCAAAGATTTGCACTGAATATTGCTAAAAATTAAATTAACAAAATCAAATAGCGACTTTTTCTATTTCGTGGCGTGATTGAAGTCGG